>JAODYC010000096.1:52392-67927 GCA_026262405.1 Curvularia hawaiiensis
GTCACCGTCACCGTCACCGCGGGGTCTATGACAATGCGGAGTGTTTGTATGCGCATTCGAAAGCAACTATGCTTATCCTGTTTGCTAGGTTTGGGCATAGTTGGTTTCCAGAAAGGCTTAGACATCCTACTCCAGGAACGGAACCGGACCATCGGAGTAGGTAAAGCTGCGTGACTCTAGATACCAAAGGAATCTTGGCGGGAATGCTCTGGAGTACAGAGCTGTCCATAAAGCTCTCTCGTATCCTTCACCCAGATGCCTGGTACAACACTTTTCAATTTTGACCGTTTGTGATACCCTTTAAACGTCCCCGGCAATTCAACATGTCTGCACAGGAATTCTCCACCGAAAATGAGCCCGTCATGCCCATTGCCATCATTGGCATGGCAGGGCGCTATCCAGGCGACGCAGCAAACCCAGAGAAACTCTGGGATTTGATCTCAAGCGCCAGAAGTGCCATGACTGAGATTCCGGCGGATCGTTTCAATATCGACGCCTTCTATCACCCATACAATGAGAGATCGGGATCAATTAATCTCCGAGGAGGACATTACATGAACCATACTGAAGTGGATGCTTTTGATGCGCCCTTCTTCTCGATCACTCCAAATGAGGCACTTGCCATGGACCCGCAGCAGCGTATGGCACTGGAATGTTCATACGAGGCAATGGAGAATGGTACGTAGTGAGGCTATCAATTTCAGACTTCCCTGCTGACACATTTTAGCTGGTCTTCGAATGGAAGATCTCATCGGGTCAGATACGTCGGTTTATGTGGGCAGCTTCTCCAAGGACTACAGCGAGATGCTGGCTGCAGACCAAGAGAACCTCCCGCTGTACTTTGGAGTTGGTACTGGCACTGCCATATTGTCCAACAGAGTCTCTTGGTTCTACGATCTGAAGGGTCCCTCCATCTCCCTTGACACGGCCTGCTCTTCGGCCTTGGTTGCGCTGCACCTTGGCTGCCAGAGTCTCAGGACTAATGAATCCAAGATGGTAAGTCAAACGCACAATAGTTGCAACCTAGGAATGCTAACATCATGTCAGTCGATCGTTGGAGGTGTGAACAGCATGCTGGCATGTGGTGTCATGACTGCCATGACATCCTTGGGCTTTCTGAGCCCTGACTCCGTGTGTCACAGCTTCGACGAAAAGGCAAATGGATACGCTCGAGGTGAGGGTGCGTCATTCGTCGTGCTGAAGCCTCTCGATGCGGCTATTCGGGACCATGATGTTATCCGCGGTGTCATCAGAAACACTGGCGTAAACCAGGATGGCAACACCCCAGGAATCACTGTCCCTTCTGCAGAGTCCCAGGAAGCGCTCATCCGCAAGTGCTACCAGGATGCAGGCCTTCCTCTGAACGAAACCCAATACGTCGAAGCCCACGGAACCGGTACACAGGCTGGTGACCCTCAAGAGACAGCCGCTTTATCCAAAACATTGGGCTTGAGCAGACCGAAGGGAGATCCCCTCCTGATAGGCTCCATCAAGACCAATATCGGCCATCTGGAGGGTGCGTCTGGTCTGGCGCAAGTTACCAAGGCCATCTTCTCGCTTGAGAAGGCTGAACTTGCGCCCAACCTCTGGTATGACAAACCAAACAGCCGCATTCCAATGGATGATTGGAACTTGAAAGTTGTCGACAAATTCATCCCATGGCCTTCATCTGGGCCCCGCCGTATCTCGATAAACTCTTTCGGATACGGTGGTACTAATGCCCACTGCATCATCGATGACGCTTATCATTTCCTTAAGGCCAGAGGTCTAGTAGGAAATCATAACACGGTTGCTAGCAGCGAGATTTCGTCCCCAGCTTCGAGTGTGGACTCTGGTATTGGTCTCACTCCCGCCAACGACCTCCAGGCTTCCATCCACAATCTTAACGGCGAAGACGCACCAGATTATTTCCATGACCCTCGCTACCCGGCGCAGCCAAAGCTCTTTGTCTGGTCGTCGAATGAGCAAAGCGGTGTGGACAGAACAGCTACGATGTACCGTGAGTACCTCCGCAAGAAGCTCGACGGCACCAAGACCGCGAAGGCAGAGGCCAAACTCCTCGACCGACTTGCACGCACTCTCGCATCTCATCGCAGTGTATTCCCATGGAAGAACTGGGCAGTAGCGTCTTCTGGAAAGGAGCTTATCGAATCATTGGAGTCACCTCCCGTCAAAGCCAAACGGTCTGCCAAAGCTCCAAAACTCGGCTTCATCTTCACTGGCCAGGGAGCCCAATGGTATGCCATGGGTCGAGAACTTCGAGCCTATCCTGTCTTTGAGCAGAGCCTTCTAGATGCCGATGCGCACCTTAGGTCGATCGGGTGCCCTTGGTCACTTCTCGAGGAGTTTAAGGCGGACGAAATCATGTCCAAGATCAACTCGCCTCAATTCAGTCAGCCAATCTGTACAGCATTGCAGGTCGCTCTTCTCGACCTCTTGGCGTCCTGGAACATCACTCCAGAGGCAGTCGCTGGACATTCGTCTGGTGAGATCGCAGCGGCCTACGCCAAAGGTGCCATTACCCGCGAGAGCGCATGGACCATCGCGTACCGCCGTGGCCATCTTTCGGAGAGCTTGAAGTATATCGCTCCTCAACTACGGGGCGCAATGCTTGCCACTGGTCTTGGGGCTAATGCTGTACAGCCATACATTGACAACCTCACTGAAGGTTACGCTATGGTCGCTTGCAAGAACTCGCCTAGCTCAACCACGGTTTCCGGAGACTTTATTGCCATCAAGGCTCTTGAGGTCAAGCTGAACAATGACGGTCACTTTGCTCGGATGCTCAAGGTAGAAACAGCATACCACTCCACCCACATGGAGGTCATTGCAGATCTGTATCTCAACTTGATCAAAGATATCGAGACACTACCAACATCCGGCAAGGTCAAGATGTTCTCATCAGTCACCGGTACTTTGATCGAGAATGAGGACCTTGGAGCCGCATACTGGGTCCAGAACATGGTCAAGGAGGTAGACTTTGTGTCGGCCGTCCAAAGTTTGTGTCGCCACAATCCTGGAAAAAGACGCACTACCAAGCCATTTGTCGATGTTTTGCTTGAACTAGGACCCCATTCGGCACTGCAGGGTCCATTGAAGCAGATTATCAAGGCAGAGGGCGGAAAGATTGCAGAGGTTCCATGCTTCTCCGTTCTATCCCGTGGTACAGATGCCGCAGTCACTTCTCTCAGCGTTGTCGGGAGTCTTTTCCAGCTAGGATATCCGGTCAGAATTGCCGAAGCAAACCAAGACAATGCGAAACTTGGGAAAGACGGGTTCCTTGTTGATATTCCTCCATTCGCGTGGAATCGTAAAAATAAATATTGGGGAGAGAGTCAAGTCTCCAAGAACTACAGATTCCGAGAGCATCCAAGAACCGACTTGTTGGGTGCAACTATCCCGCAGGGCAACTCGATCGAGCCTCTTTTCCGCAACATCATGAAGCTCAATGAGATGGTAAGACTGATTACACATCCTTCTGTTTTCCCTGTCTCGATTGTTTTCTTTCAATGACGATGCTGACGATCACAGCCTTGGGTGGAGTGTCACAAGGTCCAGGGAACCATTCTATACCCAGCTGCCGGCATGCTTGTCGCTGCGATCGAAGCTGCTGCCCAGCGCGCTTCGAAAGACCGAGAGGTTGCAGGGTACGAGCTGCGTGATGTCATCATTGGCAAAGCAATCGTAATTCCTGCTGATGACACCGGAACGGAGACCATGCTGAGCCTGCGACCGTGGAGAAGTGGTTCGCAATGTTTGTACTATCCGCCCCCGTTTGCAACATGTATCTAACTTCTACCTCTAGCCCTCGACTCCGATTGGGATGAGTTCCGCCTCATGTCTCGACAGCTTGATTCCACAGAGTGGATCCTCAACTGTACAGGTCTCGTAAGGGTTCGATACGTGTCGGAGAAGAATCCCATTTTCGCAGATGAGGAGAAGTTCGCTGCCGAGGATTACCGTCAGCGGTTCGACAGCATCGAAGCTGGCTGCCACAAAACTGTCGACCCGGAGGCGCATTACGAATCATTGTCGACGATTGGTCTCAACTTCTCGGGACCCTTCAAGAGTCTTGTTGGCGTGAAGAGAGGACATTTCAAGTCGCGATGCGAGCTGAAGATCCCCGACACAAAAGCAATGATGCCCAAGAATTTCGAATTCCCTCACGTAATTCACCCAAGTACCCTTGACTGCATCATCCAGATGGGTCTGGCGGGAGCCACTCCAGCAGAAGAGGAATTGAGGGTCGGCCTTATTCCAACGTCCATTGAGCATTTCTACATCTCGAAGACAATTCCTTCCTCGGCTGGAGACCTCCTCCACGGCGTCGCCGCTATTGAGAATGAGGGCTTTGAGCACGCTCAGGGTTCGTTCATTGTCTTCGATGACACATGGACTGCCCCAGTGGTAGCCTTCCAGGGTATCAAATCCACAGCCCTCAGACACGGAGAATTGGGTTTCGCTCAAGCTGCGTAAGTAGATGACTTTTTCCAATTTCTAAGTACAAGACTAACATTTCTTACTAGCAATATGAGAAAGCTCATTGCCTCCTTCCACTGGGACGAGGACATCAGCAAGATGACTTCAAGCTCTCTCGTCAGCCATTGCGCAGAGTCATTGAAGGCGCTGCCACCAGTTGACCCAGTCATCATCAGTGATCTGGAGCATGCTGCCTTTATCTACATGCGAAGAGTTCTGGATACTTGCTCCAAGGATGAAGTGAAGACCTTCCAGCCGCACTTCCAAAAGCTCTACCAACTCATGGAGCGCACCCTCAAGAGCGTAACCAATCGTACGGTACCTCATCAAAGCCAAGACATCGACTGGTTGAATTCGACTCCAGAATACGAAGCTGAATTACTCAAGCGCGTCGCTGCAGGGTCCACTGACGGCGCAGTCATGTGTGAGCACGGCGAGAACCTCGTTGCCATCATGAGAGGAGAGATACTAGCAATCGAAGTGTTGATGAAGAACAATCACTTGAATGACTTCTATCAATACGGTGTTGGTTGTCCTCAGACCTACGCTCAGCTAGCTTCCTACGTGGATCTGCTGGCTCACAAGAACCCAACGATGAAGATCTTGGAGATTGGTGCCGGTACAGGTGGAGCGACACTACCAGTACTCGAAGCTATCGGTGGCCAAAACGGTACATCTCCTCGCATGTCCAGCTACACTTTCACCGACATTTCCACTGGATTCTTTGACAAAGCGCACGAGAAGTTCAAGTCTTGGCTTCCGTGGATGACATTCGCTGCTTTGGACATTGAGCGAGACCCAGTAACCCAGAATTTCAAGGAAGGTGAGTATGACCTAATCGTTGCTGCAAACGTTCTCCACGCTACACCGTCCATGGACCAGACCCTGGCGTATGTGAAGAAACTCCTCAAGCCGTAAGTCCAACCCATCCTTGACCGTTGAACAGACATAGCTAAGTCACCTAGTAATGGAAAATTGGTTCTCAGTGAGATCACCAATCCTCTTCTTCGCATTCACATGATCGTTGGTTCTTTCGACGGCTGGTGGGCCGGTGAGAAAGACGGTCGCGAATGGGGCCCAACTATGACTGAATCCACATGGAATGAAGTTCTCAAGAGGAACACATTCAGTGGAGTCGACCTCGCGATGCAAGATATTCAGGACCCGAAAGACCACTTCTACTCTGTCATGATATCTACAGCACTGGCCGACACTCCGACGGCCCCAGTCGAGAACCACATCTTGTTTGTGGAACCGGAGGCCCCGAGTCAGGAGCTGCGAAGCTTCATTGACCAATCCATTGCCATGTTGAAGGAGAAGGAGGGAACAGTTGTTGATCTGTGTCTACTCAAAGACACAGCTGCGCTCGAACTTTCGAAGACTTCGTGCATCTTTGCTTTGGACTGCGACTCGGACAACGCCCTCCTGCCTACAGTGGACAAGATCCAGTTTGAGTGTCTCAAGAACCTCATCCTGAAATCTGCTAATTCCACATGGATCACACGTGGCGCAACCATCAACAGCGAATCGCCAAAGAACAATCTTATGACGGGTATGGCGCGCTGCATCCGTGCTGAGAATCCATCCGTCGCGTTGTTGACAGTCGACATGGACTTCAACAACTCCTTGGATAGCGCCGATAGCGTCGAAAAGTTCTGCGAGGTATACTATTCCGGTCTTCAAGCTGGCACAGAGGTCAGACCCGATTGGGAGTACGCTATTCGCGACGGCAAGATTCTGATCCAGAGGATCTTGCTAGAGAAAGGCATGAACGATCTCCTCTCCAGCTTTCACGTTCAGCCCAAAGCGGAGCTTGCACCCTTTAAGCAGCCCGGACGACCATTAGCGCTTCAAGTTGAGACTGCGGGCCGACTAGACTCTCTTCAATTTGGCGACGACACGCAGTACGACACTCCCTTGGCCGCCGACACCGTTGAGATTGAGGTCAAGGCTGTGGGTCTCAATTTCAAGGACATCATGATCGCCATGGGGCAACTCGAGGAGCATGCACTCGGCCTGGATTGCAGTGGCATCGTCAGTCGCGTCGGTACCAATGTTACGAAGTTCAAGCTTGGTGACAGGGTCATGACCTGGACTGTTGGAGCCTTCTGCAACTACGCTCGCAGTCCTGAGTCGATGTGTGTTGCTATTCCAGAAGCATTCAGCTTTGGAACAGCTGCGTCGATGCCTTTGATCTTTAGCACTGCCTGGTTCGCAATCTCCAACACTGCCAACCTCCAGAGAGGAGAATCTGTTTTGATTCACAGCGCCGCTGGTGGAGTTGGTCAAGCTGCAATCATGCTCTCCAAGCACATTGGAGCTGAGATCTTCGCTACGGTCTCTTCTGATGCAAAGAAAAAGCTTATCATGGACAACTACGGCATTCCGGAAGACCATATTTTCAACTCCCGAGATGACAGCTTCGTGCCAGGTATCATGCGTCTCACCAACAAGAAGGGTGTTGATGTGGTACTGAATTCTCTCGCTGGCGATCTCCTACGCAAGACTTGGCATTGTACTTCTTGGTTTGGTCGTTTCGTTGAGATGGGCCAGAAAGATATCGGTAAGTTTTTACGCTGGTTATATTATCCCAGTCCTTTGATGCTGACAATGGCTTGCAGAGAGCAACACCGGCCTTGATATGTCTCCTTTCCTAAGGAATATCTCTTTCCATTCCGTCAATATGGTGGCACTCCTTCAACGTGCACTCCCGATCTGCTCCCAGGTCTTCCAAGAGGTTATGGGAATGCTTTCACAGGGTATCACGGCGCCAGTGGATCCCATGATCTTCATGCCATTCTCAAAGATTGAGGAAGGCTTCCGAACCATGCAGATCGGTAAGCACATTGGAAAGATCGTTTTCGAGGCACACGACGAAGACTTGGTACCAGTAAGTAACAATCACTCGCCGAATGTTGGACCAAGCTAACCTTGCTAGGTTGTGCCCCCCAAGTACAAATGGATGAAGTTTCAGCCAGATGTCACTTATGTCCTGAGTGGCGGTTTAGGCGGTCTGGGTCGATCTCTCGCACAGTGGATGATTCGTCAAGGCGCCAAGAACATCGTATTCCTTTCCCGATCCGGAGACAAGAAGCCTGAATCTCGCGCTGTGCTTGACGCTCTGACGAAGGAAGGCGCCAGGGTCTGTGCTTTTGCTTGCGATGTCAGTGACCCTGAGGAGATGAGGAAGGTTATCGCGGAATGCGACAAGAACTTCCCTCCGATCAAAGGTTGCATCCAAGGAGCCATGGTTCTCAAAGTAAGTCGAACTCCGTCTTTGTTGAAGCAGGTGGCTAACGATATCAGGATTCCATCTATGAGAATATGACACATGAACAGTACCTTGGCGCTGTATTGCCCAAGGTCCAGGGCTCATGGAACCTACACGAGTACCTCCCCAAAGATATGGACTTTTTCGTGATGCTTTCATCGAGTGCTGGTATTGCCGGATCCAGAGGCCAAGGCAATTACGCTGCCGGTAACTCTTTCCAAGATGCACTCGCTAATTATCGTCGCGGCCTAGGCCTCACTGCTGGCGTCATCGACTTGGGAATGATTCTCGACGTCGGCTACGTCGCCGAGACATCCAACAAAGAAGTTGCAGAAAACACCAAGAAGTGGTCATTCGCCGGCCTCCGCGAGAAAGAAGTCCACGCACTGGTTCAGTCCGTCATCGAAGGGCAGAGCGCACCCGGGCAAAAAATCCCAGCTCAGCTCATCACGGGACTTGGAACGGGTGGTATGGCGAACCTCGCCGGTTTCAAGATTCCATGGTGGTTTGAAGACGCGAAGTTCGCGCACATCAAGGACGTGGACACGCACCAGGTGACTATGGAGACAGAGGAAGATACGATGCAGCTTCAGATCCTACTCACACAGGCGACGAACATGGAAGCTGCATGTGATATTGTCTCAATGGCTCTGCTACGAAAGCTGGCCAAGTCGCTCATGGTAGATGTGGAGGATATCGAGTCGACAAGACCGATCAATCGGTATGGTGTCGATTCTCTCCTCGCAGTTGAGATTCGCTCCTGGATCTTTACCGAGATTCAAGCCGATATCTCGGTATTTCAGTTGCTCAGCAATGTTCCTATCAGCCAATTGGTTAGGACAATGGTGGAGAAGTCGAAGTGTGTTCCTGCTGCAGTACTCGCAGAGGCTGCATAGGGTACTCTTTCTTTTATGTTTATTTCCTCTTATACTTTTGTACATCTATCTTACTTCCCAAAGTTCCAGTCTTTAATATGTACCGGTTTCTTTTATCTTCTATATCATGGAGTTTGTCTGTTGGGATTTACAATAGTGTGGGATAATTTGATATTCAGATAGTTTTAGACCTGTGAACCAAATATAGTTGCAATTGAAGAGAAGATCTAATCCAGATGTACTGTGGCGTAGTAGCAAGTGATTAGACTGTTAGATATATCAGGACTCTTTTTAGGGTAGATTGACACCTTCTTCACTCAATTCAATACTAGCAGTTGCTATTCGACTACCTAATTACAAGTCATTCCTTGATCTTTCGAAATAATCCCCAATTATGCCCCAATACTAATGTATACTTATCCGCCAGTAACGTATTCTTTTATAGAGCTAGCTACTCTCTGTCAGCGAGCTTAATGATATTATAAGATGTCTGCTATAGTCCTAAAAGAGTTCTCATCGGACTAAAGACAAAGATTCAATGAGGGAGTGCAATTTCAGCATGGAAAGAGTTAGTGTTATGGGCGGAGAGGCCTGACTAATAAGTTTGTATTCACCTATCGTACAGGAGAAGAAAGACAAAGAAACGAAAATATAGAGTACCGTACGAGTTACCCTTTGACGCTTTCTACTTACTTACTCTTCTATGCGTAGAAGTAAGTTACATATCTTTGTGCACATGGCTTCGTGGTTATTATACGGAAGGTTAGTTATGACCTCTTGTCACGTGACCGCTCGGTAGACTACTCAGGCGTAGCCCCTTACACTTGGTGCTGCAACCTAGGTAAGAGTGGATGCTTTTCATTAAAATTAGTTTAAAACTCTTCTCCCATAGTTTATCCCTAGCAATAATGGCCTGATAGTTCATATTCATCTAGGGTGTTCGAATCTAAATACAAAAGCGTGGGGCAACCGTATCACCAAGGTTGCAAGGGAGAAAACCTTGATCGATAGCAGAAGCTTCTTGAGTTTTGTTTATAAAGAACCCGTGAAAGAGATCTAGACGTGGCTGTATAAGGCTGGATGTAGAGTCTCGTGCAAAGGACCGGTGTTAGCTAACGGAAAATGATATGGTGCTCCAATTCTGGTATTGCAAGAAAGACGCTTGGTGAAATTTGCATGAGCATGTTAGGATAGGGAGTGACTACTTTCAACGATCTTGAATAATTACGGATGCTTCTTAAGTTTTACCCCACCTCGTGCACAACGGCATGAAGCCAGGCTCAAGTCACGGCACAGCCGGAAAGCACTCACCCTTGAGATATTGGGTTTGCAATTAATTCTGATGGTTCAACCGCTTGTCTTTAGACTAGGAAGGGGTTGATGTGAGGTTGATGCGAACAGCCCTCAGCACTGTAGTGTAATAGCCTGTGACTAAACTATCGGCATATATCGGGATCTCTTTTTGATGTCAAAAATCATCTTCTTTCCTTATTTTACTACTATTACATGCTACTTCTGGGTTGCCCCTTCGACTTTTTGAGCTCGACCCATATCGCGCCATATCATCTATCATCTATGTCTAGCGTTATACTACTACACTATCATTACTTGGGTCTCTTTTTTCTCCTCATCTTGCTGCTTATCTTTCATCATTTC
Source organism: Curvularia hawaiiensis (assembly GCA_026262405.1). NCBI lineage: Eukaryota > Fungi > Ascomycota > Dothideomycetes > Pleosporales > Pleosporaceae > Curvularia > Curvularia hawaiiensis. Next base: position 62,674 of record JAODYC010000096.1, read on the forward strand.
AGCAATCTTGTCTTCCCTTTCCTGCGCCTCGATCTTTTCCATATCGCCCACCTGAATCGGATTTCTCACCCAACAGCCTAGACAGACAACGAAGCATACCAGAGTAATATAGGTCATGATTCTGAACTGGAGATTGAAAGCCTTTCCATAACTTGCTCGAATGGCAGCTTGTTGCTCAACTGTAAAGAGATCGATGTTGGACACACTCTTTAACATAAGGCGGACTTGGTCGGGAGTCAGGATATCTCCAAGTGACGACCACACCTGGGATGAGAGGATAACTTCTCCAACCCCTACGCCAATTACTCCACCGAGAATGCGGATCTGAGTTATTGCACCCATGTTTACGGCTACCTTGTGTCAGTACGAAGTCTTGAGCAGATGAACAAAAGGACGGACAGAATGGTGTTTAGAAATCCGAGAACGGGTAGACAAGTTACGCACCATGATCTTCTGGACCCACTTGCATTCTGGCAATCAAGGGCAGGGAGCTCAAGCTGACACCAAATCCCAACCCGAGAATGGCCTGATACGCGTATTGTTGAGGCGGAATCTCTGAGGTAGATGGCAATGACGATATCAGTCCAAGCCCAATTACCTGTAGTGCAGTGGCTACAACGATGAATGGGAACAACATGTTCTTGATCACGACAAGGATGGAAGACACGCCGGCGGCGAAGGAGGACACGATCAGGTATGCGAGCATGCGAACTCCGGCCCCCACCGGGGAGAGGCCATTCTCTAGTTGGAATCTCTGAGGAAGGTAGACAATGATAGTCATGAATGGTAAACCACTCAAGAATGACGTCCTGTGGTTCGCTTAGTCAGCTTGGTGTACCATTGCGTTCATATTCTGTAAAACATGTGCTTACATCATCGCGCTTCCTATCACCCTGCCTGCAAACAAGCGTGCCGGCCAGACCGGTAGCATGGTCGATTGCTTTCCTCTTGTCGTGAGATACACCTCCCATGCAATAAAGGCGAACCAGCAGACTCCTTGAACTACGAGAGTTGAGATAATGGGTGCACTATTCCAAGGCAGTATCAGTCCGCCCTGCTGGAGCGAGTAGACCAGGCAGATGACGGCTGCTAGCGAAAGTACGATACCAGGAAAGTCGAGTCGGCGGAGACTTCTGAAGGTGATGTTCAGGGGAACTGAGTTCTTAGGAAAGATCCAAAAGGCAATAGCGAAGATTGTAGCTCCAATCGGAACACTGCGAAAGACATTAGCAGCTACTCTGTGCATATGGCCGGATTCAGTTTACTTGAGTAAGAATACCCAGCGCCAGCTCGAGCTGGAAGCAATCGCACCGCCAAGCAGAGGCCCGATGGCACTGGATATGGCAAAGGTAGACGACAAGATGCCATTGATGGGAGACCTCACTGGTCCAGGAACCTCAGTCGCAATACCCATGGCTAAGCTGTATAGTCCACCACCCCCAACGCCTTGGAAGGCTCGGAATACAATACTAGATAGACATTTAGTCAGCGCCAAGCCAATTCTTGCATTACCTGACTTACAGCTGACCCATATTTTGCGCAAGACCGCATGCAAGCGAGAAGCCAGTGAAGATGACCAAGGCGACCATGAAGGCCGACCGGCGGCCAAAGATATCACTACAGCGCGCAAAGATGATAAGAAAGCCTACATTAGCGCCCCAGCGCATGTCAGACAGGCACTAATAAACTCTTATGTTGCACGACAGTAATCTTACCCGTATAAGTTATCAGATATGCAGCCACCACCCATGCTGACCGACTGTAGTCGCCCAGCTCAGAGCCAATGGATACCAAGGCTGTTCCTATGATTGTTGTTTCTAGAGAGGACAGGAGTAGACCTGTTCCTAGGCTGTTTGCACCCCAGTTAGCTCAGGTCGCTTACGGTTATCTGCGAGACTTACACGGCAATTAATATCCACAGTCGAACCCCTTCAATATGCGGCAGGTGGGCTTGTTGGTCCGCTGCAAAACGCATCTCGTCCACGGTCATCTCATGCTGGTGATGGGTACCGCTAGTACCCAGATCATTCGCATCAGCTTTTGGACTGAAGCCCTTCGTGTTGGCAACAGCATCATTCCTTTCTTTGTTGTCGTTGGAATCGTTGAGACTTGTCGAGTTTTCCGAATCCGACACCTCTTTATCTGCAACGTGCAGCTCACCCTGTTCGGAAGATTGCTTGGTCATGCTTGGGAGCTGGTACACGTCGGCACCTGGAAAGCTTGCAAAGAGACACACTTCTCAGGAAGGTATTGCGAAGTGTAAAGGGTGGCCATCCTTTCCTATATAAGCACATGAACTAATCGTCCGACCCATCAACCAACGATGAAATACTGCTAGTTCGCGGTAACATCCCTTGTCGGTAACATTTCAAGCGATTGCGAGTACGTGCTGGGTACCGAGTGCTTCCATGGGTAGAAATCCCAGGCGAGTCAACCATATGTGACTTAGCAGGTGTCGCGGACATGTTGTGACCGAGCACGAGCCTTGCTCGTTTCCTCAATTCTTACAAGGCCACCAGACTCGGTGACTTTTGGTGAAACGATTGGCTCCCAAAACGACCGTGATTGTAGTGTACATGCATAACATGTGCGCTGCTTACAGGTGAGGCCAGCACAGTACCCAATTCCTGGGTCAACGTCTAGACACGTGCGCATTTTGCACGTATGGCAGCTGCTGTCGTACAGATCGCGTACTGCTTACCCGTAAATCGCCGGAGCCTGCCGAGAACCGATCTTGTAACCAACATTACTATGAGATTCCGCATTTTCGTACGACGGATATTCCTAGTCATCCAAGCAAAATGTCGCCGAACCCCAGGCCCACTCGATCTTGGTCGCGAACCGCGATGCCAAGAACAGAGAGGTTTCCCTACAATTTGTCCCACGATCGTGTTGAGACAACTTGTTAACGCACTTTGCCCCTGCGTTGAACGGTACATATACACCCTTCCAGAAGCTTTTAACCTACACAACATCTTCGACCCCTTTTTCCCAGCGATTTCATGATATAAGACGGGTAGTGCCGAGGGCCGAATAGGACCCTGCCTAAGATGCGACAACCCAAGTGCCGCAGTTGAGCTGGATTGAATGGGGATTGCCGAGTGGCGTCAGCCCCCACGTCCCGTCCTGGTGTGGCAGCCACAGTGGGTTGTTAAGCTTACAGAATGTCGAATTGGGATCCACGTGGGGCCAAATGCTATGCACCGAGATACGCTCGCAACAAATACACTTCCTCTAAGTTTAGCGATTTTGCACGTTGTGTTCACGAGAAGAACGGCATCCGTATTCCAACCCCGAATACGACGTTCGTGGCTTTCTGATCGGACCTTCTGGTGGAGACTAGTCTCCGGAACCTCAATTTAAGTGAGAACCCTTAGCTCAACAACGAGAAACTGTCTAGCCTCTACGTATGCGTACTCCACTAAACGTACGGCATTTGAGGCCTTGAGAAAGCCTAACATTGCAACCGAAATGGCCAAGACGGGAGTGTACCATGATATACTCTTGATGGCGAAACAATGCTGGAACGATATTTTCGGATGATGACCCGGACAGCTAAAGTAGAAGGTACAGCGGCACATCCGACACTTGCCGAAACGAGAATCCTGCAGGTGGAACTTCGCCAACATACTATGGGTATAACCATAGGTTCTGTCCGAGATGCATTAGCTTTCTGACCCACAGTCGACGAAACTAAACCTTTCCATTTCTAGATGTCGCGTGAAGGCTGATTACAGATCTCAGTTGCCGTTAACGTAGGGATGTTAAATCTAGCCGCGCGAAATCTTACAGCCGGCTACGGACAAAACCTGTTGTTGTACTCCGTAATCATAGTACTATAGCATAGGGCCGAAGTTTTGTACATAGGGCCGTTTGTAGGGGGGCAAAACAAAGTTTGGCTAAGTCGTGGAATATCCTGTTGGAGCCAATTACAGCGTTGTGTTGTCTTTAGTGTATATGTTTTAACCAATCCCGAACGGGAGGAACCTAGCCGGCCCACTTACAAATACTTCGGCCTTATACAGAAAAAGTATGCTTCATGCGGCGTAGGCGATGTTGCAAGTGGCATGAGTTAGAACATCAATACAAAAATCCTAGTATTGAATCCTTGCCATAGGATCGATAGCCTGGCCTCTGCCACGAAGTGATAAGGGAGGAGGAGGAGGTAGATGCTGTCCAAAGTCATTGCGCTCGCCGGTCAATCCTTCAGAAAGCCACCAACAATGTTTCAGTGACCAACCCCCACGACGTCCTTGCGCTCTTGAATCCTGCCGATTTTGCATGTATTTCTGCGGCAATCATCACCTTGATTTATACACACACACCATAGGTAGTTATTAATATAACCTACTTTTACCGACAAATCTTTGTATCCGCCGTGCCGGTACCTACATTTTATCTCCGCAATCGCCATTTTCCCCCACGATCGGGAATCCACACTGGACATCTGGATCGAGCAATCTGTTCATTGTGAATCAGAGCCCCATCGATCGCTACGTCTCAGCTCAGCTTATCTTATGTAACGAGAGAGAGAAAGTGAAGAACAAGGTCTAGTTTGAGGCTTGCTGTGCTGGATCGGGATTGTGGCGCATTTGGCAGAGGTGCGTAATCAACCCAAAGTGACATCGCTTTATTTGTTGATGTGACGTAGGATTGCTCGATTCGCTACAAATCAATTTGCTGCCTACAGAAAGACTTATTTATCGACGCGAGGCAGCTAACAAATCCCAGAAAAAGACGCATATCCCTCGTTGGTAGTCCCCAAGACGAATATTCTGAGCTTCAGCTGGCCATGGAATCACTGCATCGGAGCGCTTGTGATGAGTGTCACGATCGTAAGATCAAGTGTAGCACTAGCGGCCCGGGAGCTTGTCTCAACTGCCAGGGGACAGGAAGGGTTTGTACCTTTAGTCCAAGAGACGAGATGGGAAGACCCCGGAAGACAGGAAGGAGAGCCAAGGACAGATCGACAGCAGATGGCAAGGCGTCATCGAGATCTGCTGCACAGAAGAGATCATCCGTATCAGACAAGAAAGACGAGCAGCGACCACTTACCCCATCACGAAGTTGCTCCCAGAACGACCTAAATGCGCTGCCACAGCCGGCACAGCATGATGCTTTCCAGCTAGCGGACAATGACTTTGACATGATGTCTCAGAACGACTTCACGTTCATCTTGGAGAATCAAGCGAACTTTTCCTCATCCGCGTAAGTTGCCACATTGTACCCCTCTCTCCCCCCACCACCACCACCA
>JAODYC010000096.1:82349-95497 GCA_026262405.1 Curvularia hawaiiensis
ATCTTGACGCCCTCCTCAACGTGGGCAGTTGTGGGATCATCAACCTCCTTGTGTCCGAGCACCTGCTGGCCGCAAAGCGTGTTGACAAAGGTCGTCCGGCCCGTACCCGAGGCACCGCAGACCATCAGGCAGAACTGGATTCCCTTCTTGACATTCTTCTTTCTGCGCGTCTTGTTAAGCGCCTGAGGCATTGTTAGTCACGAGAAGGCATAGCAAGGGCGTGTGCAGAGGGCAGGGTGGCCTCGTGTGCCTGAGGAGCGGAGACGTGGTGTCGTGGGGAGGAGCGTCGTACCGAAGACATGATGGGCTGTGGAGAGTGGATGTGAAGTGCCTTGGATGGAACCGTGTGGACACAATGGAGGCCGCCGGAAGAAGGGGTGACTGGAGGCGAGTGTGTAGAGAGACAGAAGATGATGACTGTCTGGTTGTTGGAGCGGTGTCGTCGTGGAAATTTGGGGACGCTGGCAGCTACTCCCTGCGCGATGCAAAGGGGCTCGCTAGCGGGAAACACCCTGGTCCGTCTCTCCTTCTTGGCGCAACCACATGGCCCGACCCGACTGCTTTGGGTGCGATTTGCAGTACAAAAGAGACGCTTGTTTGTCGCGCACGCTCGCAGACAGAGAAAGCGTAGAGGGAGTATATCTAGCGAGTGCGACTGCTTCTGCATTCACTCTTTTTCCCTGGTGCAGCCTTCGGCATTTGCTGTGCGCTCCGCAGTCTCCTGATATGGGATGCCATATCGGCGTCGACGCGTCCAAATTCCCGACCGTTTACAAACACGTCTACGGACTTGCTTCTGCCGGTGACACCCACGGCTTGCCAAACTGCAATTGTACGGATAAAAGAATCACTTGCTTGATGTTTTCTGATCCTCTGGTCTCCCGTCGTACAGTAGCATCCAGTGTTGCAATAACCCATAATCTACGGAGTACCTACAGTCCATGTCTTGCGTCCCACCAGCCACGCTTGCCGCAACCGGCTAGCTCCCGCATTACGGGGAAGGAGCCAGGCGGGCGCAGATGACAAGGTGAGCTGTGACCTGCGGACCCTCGATATCGTCGTTGCCAATCCACTCCCCTCCTCACCCGCGGTACACATGTCGCCGCACCCGTTTTTGAGACCATGGGTCTAGCATGTCATCGACCTTTTCACGCCTGCAGTCTCCGTACTGAACGCACCCTCTGTGTCGACATCTACGGCAAAGAAACCCTGCCCCGCCTTGTTGTTTGAAACAACGCATAGCCAAACTACCTTATAACGACGACCGACCATGAACACCAGGCCCATCCTCGACTCGGACACCGGGCCATTTGTGCTCTCGGCCTCGTTCAACGCCGACTGTTCCCACTTCTCTGTAGCGCTCGAGACTGGCTTCCGCGGTAGGATGCGCCTATTCAAATCTACAGACATTAGCTGACGTTTATAGTCTTTTCCTCTACGACATGCGAGGAGCGGATTGCCAGAGGTACGTTCAGCCCACCAGCACCCACGACATCATGCTGACATACCCATAGAGGTCGGTGGCGGCATCGGCTGCGCAGAGATGCTCGGCAACAAGAGCTACATAGCCCTAGTCGGAGGAGGGAAGCAGCCCAAATATCCCCAGAACAAGGTGCGTCCCGAGGACTCCGGCTGGATACTGGTCAACGGTACTGACGTCATCTTCGAGGTTCAAATCTGGAACGACAAGACGGAGCGCTTCACCACCTCGGTTGAGTTCAAGACGCCCATTCAGCGCGTACGGCTGTCGCAGACGCACATGGTGGTTGCGCTGCTGAACTCGCTATGCATATACAAGATGAAAGTGCCTCCGGTCAAGACGGCCGAATACGAGACGGTCAACAATCCGTTTGGGCTGTGCGAGCTGGGCACAAACATTGTCGCCTTCCCGGGAAGGGCAGCTGGGCAAGTCAAGATTTACGATCTGAACACGGGCAATGTCAGCATCATTCCCGCGCACGAGAGCCCACTCCGCGCAATCGGTATAAGCAGAAATGGCGATCTCATAGCAACGGCTAGTGAACAGGGCACAATCATACGTCTGTGGTCATTCCCATCCTGCACCAAACTAGCAGAGCTTCGTCGCGGCGTTGACCCCGCCGCCATTTTCTCTCTTGCATTTTCGCCCGATGGATCGACACTCGCCGTGACTTCGGACAAATCCACGCTTCACATTTACGACCTCAAGGCAGCAACTGCCGCCTCACAAGCGGATCCAGCACAGCACAAGTACGGCATACTGTCCAAAATCCCGCTTTTACCCCGCCAGTTCTCAGACACGTATCCCACCGCGACGGCCAAGTTTGAGATGGGTGATGAGCCCACATCTTGGGGTCCACATGGCAAATCTGCTACCTTGAGTGCAGGCATTCCAGGCGTACCAGGCGGCAGGCCTACCAAAGGCTTAATTGGCTGGTTGGACGACCAAACCGTCCTGGTTCTCGGTGCTGGACAAGACGCTCGATGGGAGCGATTTGTAGTGGGCATTGATGACAAGGGGAAGAAGTGTCTTGTTGCAAGTGGCTGGAGACGTTACATCGATTAGGGGACTTTACTAAGCGTCTATCAGGGGACCGGAGGCAGAATCTACAATTTCAAATAATTGGGTGTTACCATTTTCTGCTGGGTTTGATATTGTTTGCAGGACTCGATGGAGTAGGATGCTGAGATATGGCGAGGCGTTGGTAAAGTTGGCTAGACGTTCCGATACCCATTTTTTAGATTGCAATAAATTATTCTTTACACTCGTATGTCGCTTGAAGGTCAATTCGGAACACTAGTGTATAGTCTTATCGTACAAGGGTGTTTCGCAGCATCTGGGTTGATGCGCCAGTCATGGTCTCTCCTTTTGGGAGGATATCACACGAAGCCACTGCCCTAAGCCCAAGCCAGACAGAAAACGCCAAATCGCCACAACATAGTAATATTGATTCCATTTCCGTCCAAGGACGTATATGTATTACAACAACAAGATCAGCACGTTTCCGAGCCAAAGCCATCCCATTTCAGTGGCCCTGCCAGCAAATGCTCCAAACGCCGTGGTGCAGTGCTCAATTCCCGCACCAGTTCATGCCATAAAGTCATTCCATCTTCGGGATGGGTATAAGCTGAGAAGAGAAAAGAAAAAAAACAATGAAATCTCGGTTATAGAATGAATAGAGAAAAAGAAAACCAAGAAAGATAAAAACAGCTTCTTTTGCCTCCCGCCCAGACGCAAAAGAAGTAAAATGGTACATGGCCTAGGCTGCCTTCCCTCCTCTTCCAGGGCACTTAGATCAGCATCCAGTAGGATCCACCAATAAACATGGCAGCAACCAAGATGGTCAGAATAGCTGCGCCCGCTTGATCCGCGGTAGTGATTTCAGACTGGAACTTGGGCAAGCGGTTGTCGTCGTTGCCAGATCCAAGGCCCGGATTACCTTTACTCGTGCCACCGGTGGAGTGCGAGTATGGCGCTGGTACACGCTCCGCGTTGAGGACGGAAATCACATTGAGCGCTGTCATCTGGGGGCCCACGCCGCCGATGCCGTCGAAGCCTGTGTTCCACCACTTCATGCCGCATTGGTGGGGGCCGCCGTTGTGCTGCGAAGGGCCTTCGCAGGTTTGTGCGGCGGCGACGGCGGATTTTTGTAATTTGGGCATAATCTGCGGGGTGAATTCAGGAGCCATTTGGATGGTGATGCCGAGCCAACGGGCGAGATAGGCTTTGAAGCTTTCTTGGTCGGCGTCGCAGAGCTGCTTGGCTTCGCAGACCTCGACCATGACGCCGCCCTTGTCTTCTGGGAAAAACATGCTTGTTTTGTTGATGAATTTGGTCAGGGCGGTTTTCCATTTCTCGGCGCCGTTGGTATAATTGTACATCTAGCATGTTGTTAGTTTTCTGGGGGGTTTTTTTTGACAGCGTTGAACTGTTGAAAAAACAACATTGCACACATACATAGGCTGCTCCTGCGATCATGATTCCGTAGTTGTACGTCCATGGGGTTTTGTCGGCTTCTTTGCAAGGGGGATCGGTCCTCATATCCGTGCCGTCGTAGACTTGTCCATCACCGGGCAAGAGAGGGCTATCGGACATCCAGTCAAACGCTTTCTCCGCCCAAACTGCATACGTGTCGTTGCCCGTGTACATTGCAAGTCTGGCTCCGAGGTGGAAAAGACCTCCGTTCGAGGCGGTGTTTTTGTACGTCCAACCATTCAGCCATGGAAAGATCTGCCAGCGCATGCCACCACCGCAATTGCCATCAGAAACTTCCTTCTGGTAGCGGCCGACAAATTGGTTAAAGACGGATTGCGTGATGGCAAGCCAACCAGGCTGGTCCTCAGGGGGGTCTGGGAGCTTGTACTCGGCTGCAGCGATCATGGAAAAGGCCCAGAATACTTGGTCGTCGTTTCCCTCGTTCTTGGACTGATTTGAAGGCATCTAGAGCGACTTAGTAATTGATCGAAAACATGCTGCTTTCAGGAGGGCGTAGGGAGATAAGTACCAGATCAAGATGCTCTCCAAACTGGTGGATCAAGCCTTCGCGAACCATGTCGTTGTACTGGTCGTCGCCAGTATAATGCCAGTAGTCTAGCAGAGTGCCAAACATGGCGCCGGCTTGCCACCAGTAGTATGGCTCGTATAGAATGCCTGGGTAACCTCCCAGGACATGGATTCCCTTGTCATCAATTGTGGCATATTGCGCGACAAGCTGTTTGGCGACTTTGCTGGAAACATCTTTGATAGAATCTATGCGACAAAGAAGTCAGCATTTGGCAGATGCGCATGGTGTTTGGAGACGCAAGCAAGATGATGCGTACCTGGGGAATTGGGATCGAGAGTCAGCGCCTGGGTAAGTGGTCGCACGACGTCTGTCGACAGTAGCGAGAGGGCAGCGAGTGCTTGCGTAGGGCTGAATAACTTCATGACGGCATGTGAGATGGGGCCTAGAGCAATGCTAACGAGTGGGGTTCCAGGATGCTGGGAGCCGGGCCTAGTGGCAAGATGTAGTGGTCGTACTCGACAACAGGAACGCAGCAGAAGGGATAAGTGGGTGAGTAATCGTAGGAAGTGAGCAAGTTGGGTCTGGTGGGCGGGCGAGGGCTAGGTAGAAGAGGGGAAAAGAGAGCGTGTGAATGCAGGGCCAGGGCGTGTGAAGGTGACGAAGGAAGAGTGGGCGGGATCGACAAGCAGCACCTGGCAAGGAATACACAGTGCCATGGCGTGTGGGCGGCACAAGGCTGGACACCTAATCCCGTATTCAGGGCGTCAGCAAATGACACTTGCATGCGCCGCTCTTCGCTCCCCTCCCACTGCCCTCTGCGAGAGGCAGGTCGGCAGGGCTGCCAAGGCTTGCAGCGCCATAGTGAGCCGGTTTGGTTCCGGCGCCACAATATTAGCTGCCACTACTGGTTCACGTCGCCGGTTGGACATTCAGGGCTGACGGTTGCGCGTCTGCAAGATTTTTCTCTAGTCATGGCTGGCTGGTCCATGTCGACGAAGAATTGAAACAGAGAGGGGACCAGCTTTGGCGGGGCGGAGGCAAGGAAGTGTGGCGCAGGGCTAGAGGATCCAGGACGCCTTGTTTCTTCGTATACTTGGTACGTCGGTACGCTTGTAGTATACATAGTACATATACTGTCGCTCCCTGTACACCAACATGAACATGCATGCAACTAGACAGAACACGACGGCTGTGCCTGCCCAGAAGCCGGGGACATAGAGCTCACTACGGCACACACAAGCCTTGCCCAAGCATGCTTGCGCCGTCTTGAAGATGCCGGTCGCCCGCCTGCCAAGACGCACGGAAGCGACGGACGCAAAGGCTTTTGTGGGGGCGGAAATTGTGATCGAATCCGCCGCGCAACAACAGAACCACCTTTGTTACAGCACACCATGAATATCACCACAAGCACGATGATCAAGCTGACGACCATCCAAGCAAACGCGCGTTCCTGAACTTTGTCTTCTACCGCTCTCTCTTGCTTACATCCTGAACACGCCCCAGGTGCTCTCCTTGTCCACGCGTTGGTTCTGCCCGCCGCATGCCATTTGCAATCCCATGCCGAGAACCCGCCGGGTATGCTCGGGCGGTATGATGCCATCATCCCATAGTCTTGCCGAGCCAAACGTTGCTTCACTCTCGTGTTCGATTCTCGCCTTGAGCGCAGGATCCACCTTCTTGCCAACCGCCTCCATGACCGACGACAGCTGTTCCGCGCCCATGACTGATGTCTTTGCATTCGGCCAGGTGAACATGAGCCGCGGAGAGTATGCGCGCCCACTAGGTTAAGCTGTCAGCAACTCCGGTCCTCGACTCTAATATTAGAAGACACTTACCACATGCCGTAATTTCCAGCACCGGCACTCGAGCCCACCACGACAGTAAACTTGGGAACGTCGACACAGCTGACAGCAGTCACAAGCTTGGCACCGTTCTTCGCGATACCGCCCTTCTCAGCATCCTGTCCGACCATGAAGCCCGAGATGTTCTGCAGGAAGATGAGTGGAATGTGTCGCTTGCCGCAAAGCTGAACGAAATGAGCACCCTTCAACGAGCTTTCGCTGAAGAGAATGCCGTTGTTGGCAACAATGCCCACCTGGTGTCCATAGATCTTTGCGAATCCCGTCACCAACGTTGATCCGTACAACGGCTTGAACTCGTCAAAAGACGATCCGTCGACGATGCGCGCAATGACCTCGTGGATGGGTATCTGGCGACGGAGGTTGGTACCCACGATGCCAGACAGTTCCTGAGGGTCGTACAGCGGCTCCTGGTAGCTCGGCTGTGCGGCTACGGTCTGGTTGCGGTGCCAGTTGAGGTTGCCAATGCTTCTCCGTGCTAGAACGAGCGCATGTGCATCGTCGACTGCTAGGTAGTCTGTGACGCCAGAAACCTCGCTGTGAAGTTTGCCTCCTCCAAGATCCTCTGCAGAGACAATCTCGCCCGTGGCTGCCTTGACCAGCGGCGGACCCGCGAGGAAGATGTGACCTTGGTTCTCTACGATAATGTTCTCGTCACTCATACTAGGCACATAGGCGCCGCCTGCTGTGCATGGCCCCATGACCACACTGATTTGCGGAATGCCCATGCTCGACATGCGCGCTTGGTTGTAGAAGATGCGGCCAAAGTGGTTCACGTCTGGGAAAACATCGGCTTGGTTGGGGAGGTTCGCACCTCCAGAGTCGACGAGGTAGATGCACGGTAAGCGGTTTTCTTGGGCAATCGTCTGCGCCCGCAGATGCTTCTTCACGGTAATGGGATAGTATGTGCCTCCCTTGACTGTGGCGTCGTTGGCGACCACCATGCACTGGACACCGTTGACAGTACCAATGCCAGTCACAATGCCGCCTGCAGGGACATCGTCTTCTCCGTACATCTCGTGGCCTGCCATTTGGCTCAGTTCGAGAAACGGTGTGCCAGGATCAATCAGAGCAGAGATTCTGTCCCTGACCAGCATCTTGCCCCGCTGTACGTGCTTGTCCCTCGCCTTCTGCGGGCCGCCTTGGGCAATCTTGGTGTGGAGATTGACCAGCTTCTCGGTTGCTTCGTCCATCTGGCGCTTGTTCTCTTTGAAGTCGGCATTGCTCGTGTCGACGTTTGTAGGGATGACAGACACAGCCTCGGCGTGGTGTGAATGTGTAAAGGTAGCTGCACTGCGAGCTGCTGGGCGCAAGCTTCCAGCCCGCGAATGCGCAAGTGTCGTAGGGCGGGAAGTGGAGGAGAGGAGACAGCGCTGTGCTTGTGGCCGGATAGCCGCGGCGGGTCGAATTGTGTTCTTGAGCAAGGCCAAAGCCTCGCGCGAAGGTGCTTTGGGAATCATCTTGGGCTGTGGAGATTGGAAACGTTCCACAGCACAGCAAGCCTGTGAGGTTATCCGTGTACCCTCTGGGGAGTGATGTCACTTGAGCTGCACGCTGGAGATTCAGGATGAAGTACGCAATGGCTGTACGGTTTGCAGACAAAAAGGTGACAGCCCGCACTATGAGACAAGAAAAAAACAAATACTGAAATTGGGCCGGTTCGCGGCTCACAGGAGACTGCGAGTGCTGTTTACCGAAGATGCGTCGAAACTGGGGTTCCGACGACATTTCAAGACCGCTGTTAGCCGTACCGCGGCTTTGCGGGGAAACCACGCTAGTCACAACAAGCAAGTGCATTCCAGAGCATGAGTGAACCACGGACGTACATTGGGGGGTTAAGGTTGGATTGATGTTAAAAAAAACGAGAGGCAGAAAAGGCTTGGGATTCCAACATAATACCGACGTGTGCTCACAGCTTTCCTCCCTCGACCGGCATCTCGACTATCTGGTCCAAGCCCTCATACTTTGGTATATCGAGATTATACTTCTCTGCCATATCCGGGCTCAAGAATCTGCCACCAAGAAAATGACGACCGGTGAATTTCTTGATGAGCGGCTTGGGTGCTGTCAGGCTGATGAGTGCTGGCGGCATGAATCCCTTGCCTGGTCCGGAGTCTCGCGGGCCGTCTTCAATGTCCCAGGATGACGGCGCATCAACCGACAGAACGGGGACATCGGTGGATGCCAGGGCCTCGATGACTTTGGGGAAGGGCTCGCGCACCTCGCCGGAGAAACTGAATCCAAAGATGGCGTCGACGATGTGATCGGTTTGTTTCAGTGCACCGGTAAAGTCGTCTGTAAACGGCACTTTGAGGTCTTCGAGTTGCTTCTTTAGGCGCTGTGACATGTGAGCATGCATGGGATGAGGTCCATGAACTCTCTTGATTTACCTGGTAAAGCTCATTCTTGCTTTGCTTTGGGTAGTAGATGGTAGGTTGGTAGCCGTAGTGGAAGAGATGGCGAGCTGCAACCAGGCCATCGCCGCCATTGTTGCCAGGACCACATGCTACGAGGATGCGCCTGCCCTTGCTGAGGGGTTGTAGTTTGAACACTGTGGTGGTTAGTCTAAATATTGTAGTATGATTGAAAACTGAAATTACCTGCTTGCGATACGGAGAGGCCAGCGAGTTCCATCAACTGGTCGATGGAGAATGCACCAGATGACATGAGTTCTTGGTCGAGCGCAGCGGCGCTTTTGGCGGATAGAGTCTATCAGCGTTAGCATATTGTGAATCAAGAGCGCGGCGAATCGTTACTCTAATTGCCATTGTAGATTCCTGTTAATGAAGAGTTAAACTGAAGAAGCGTGGAAGTGGGGTTCGAGAACTGATTTCAAGTCTGAAGTACAATAGTGGTGTTAGCAATTACATCACTGCTCAGGCTGCGAATTCAGTCCAAGCATCCACAAGACACGGGATCATGTGAAACTATGTAGCCGCTATGAATTTGAAATCTCTACAAATTTATATAACCAATAAGTATAGTTCCTCACTTTGTCATAATCCCGTCCTCAAAACACCATCGCTCCCGCACCACCGCACGTGCATCCACTCCATTCTCGGCTGATCCTCGGCGTATATTCCAAAAAGATCCCCAAACCACCACCACCAATCCATCCCGCCCAAACCTCGCGCCGCCACGACCACCCCTCATACATCCACACACAAACATCTCGCAATGGTATTACGAATCCGGCTCGCCCGCTTCGGCAAAAAGCACGCCCCCTTCTACAACATCGTCGTCGCACACGCCCGGTACGTACGCCCGCATGCAAAACCCGCAATCTAGCATCTCGACCAAGCCCAATTGCCCGTGTCCCTTCCCTAGAAAGACCCTCCCTTTCCGCAGCAACATAGGAAGAAAAAAATACATGAGCAAAACATACCCACCTTCACATCAAACAAAAAAAAAACTAACTTTCCCTCACCAGCACAGCACGCAACTCGCGCCCCCTCGAAGTCCTAGGTACCTACGACCCCAAGCCGCAAGCGCCCCGGCCCGGCGACACGCACGGGCGGCCGTGGAAAGACATTAAGCTGGACGTTGCGCGCGCGCGGTACTGGGTGGGTGTGGGTGCGCAGCCGAGCGATACGGCGTGGCGGATTCTGAGCATGGTGGGCATTCTGGAGCCGCAGTACCGCGTGGGCCAGATCCAAGGGCAGGTGGTGAAGGCGGATTCGGCGTTTAAGAGTTTGGTGCCGGAGGAGGGAAAGAACAAAGAGACGGAGATGAAGAGTTAGAGTGGTGGGTGGGGAAAGATGGGGGGTTTTATTTGTTTATTTCTATAACTATATGGAAGGAGAGAGAGAGAGAAGAGGAGGGCGCATGGTACGATATGCTTAAAAAAAGACGTCAAGCATCATGATACACGGCGTTATAAGAGGAGGTTTTCCGGTGGGAAGACAGGAAAGGCTACAGCATCCATGTTGCGTAGCCACATGATGGCGATTATCTGTAAGAATATACAACAGTGTCAGGAAATGGACAAGGCTTAGTGCCTCCAAACCAAGGATTCTAGTATGCAGGAAAACAAAAAGAGAAAACTCCCGCTAAATGCAAATCCTCACCTGCCATATACCAGGCACAGCACTCACTCGGCCGCTGCAACTAAAAAGGTATTTGTGACCAAACAAGTCACCATGACAATGACGCCGTAAATGCTCAATCCAAGCGCCAGCTTCCTCAGCATTCCTCGTCTAAGATCGCGGTTTAGATAGCCCTCACGTGTAACGTAGCCCTCGACCTGGCCGCTGCGGAACTCATCTTCGTCATCTTCGTCTTTGACGAGCCGTTGGTGGTGAGGGGATTCTGGATCGGAGATCTTGTAGTAAAACAGACCGGGAAGAATAAAGGAAATCGTAGTCGAGCCGGTGGACCCCACGTAGGCAAGCACCTTCTCTAGACTCGTGACGGTCATAGCAGTAATAAAGGAAAGAATAATCAGAACAGTAGAGATGACTGCAAACCTGAGATCGCTCATTTCGGTGTTCTTGGGCGCGCCTGGTTTGGGCGTATTGTTCATCAGGCTGGCACGCGACGGGCTGCCTTCGGTTGGTTTGCGTCCACCACCAGGGCGCCACTTGAGGCAGGCGTCGATGCTAGCACGGCACGGGTGGATCTGCAAAGGATAGGAAAACATGACTAGAATGACGATGGCCAGGCGACCAATGGTGCTGGCGGCCGCAGTCGGGTACATGGAGACGATGTTGCCATGGATGTTGTCGCCGTAGGAAAGGTAGCCCGTAATGCCCGTCAAGATGTACAATGCGCAGGCGCCGCCGATGGAAGCAAAGATGACTGTCGTGGTGCGGAAATGGGAATTGTCTGCAATTTCGTTGAGGATCGAAAACATGTTCTGGTGGCATGTATATGCAAAGACGATGACGGGGAATCCAGCAAGGGCAGAGATGGGGCCCGCCCACTGGAACACACGAACTGTGCCTCGGTCTGCAATGGTATCGCCTTTGATGTAATGCGCTACAACCAGGATAACGAGGTATGCAATAGAGAAGAGGGCGATGATGCTTGTGTACTTGAGCGAGTCCAGACGGCGAAGGAAGGACAGTGGGATGACAACCAGCCTACATGTGTTAGCCAGCAGATCCTACGGTGCTCGAGCAAGGTGCCTACATGAAAGCAGTAATCCAAAACTGCCTGTCGACCAAGAAGGTGATGTGCGCAGCGCCTGGTGCAAAGCCCTTGACCACGCCCGGCATCAGGTCGCCGATGATGATCAGATAGCTGACGGCAACGCCAAAGCACTTGATAGCAATAGCAGCATCGAAGATGATGGACAGATTGGGATAGGTCATCTGGGACAGCGTAGCAAATGATACATGTCCGCGGTCAATGTAACGCGCGCATCGGGTCTGGAGGTATAGGCCAAAGCCAGCCGTTGTGCCGGCCCACGCGATGACGAAGATGCCGAGGAAGATGCCCATTTTGGAGAGGGCCGAAGGCATGGCGAGAAGGCCAGCACCCAGGACTACGGGTGTCAGTATTGTGGCTGGCATGCAGAGGCGGGAACCTACTTGTGTTGGCCAGGTTGATGACGCTCGAGATCCAGGTCGCCTCTCCCTTGAAGCCGACATCTTGCTTGCCCCTACGTCTCCTGCTACAGTCAGTTTGTGTTGAACAGGCTCCGGATGCCGTTTTCTGACCTTCGTCCCCTCAGCGATCCGATGCTTGACGACATGGGGTCCTCGTCTGCTGGGTCGGGGTTGATCGCGGAGTAGGTAGCCATGCTCCCGGAAGTGTGTAATGTTGGGTAGGTGTTATTGCGCGCGCATGCGGTTGAAGCCAGAAGGCTCTGCTGTTTACTGGCGAAGAGAGGGCGCGCCGAACGCTCGCGATAAGAGATGCTGTCGCTGAGGGTGGCAGGTGAGGTTAAGAAGGCTCCGCTGACGTTTGGTGTCACGCACTGGATGACCGAGTTCGGGGAAGGTTGGCGGACCAGGGAGATAAGCGGATAGCCGCCCGCTAAAACGCAGCCTCCGCTCCGCCCCAGGTCCCTAAGCGGGCAGACGCGCTATTTGCGTACGGTACCTGCGCATGTGCAACTTGCAGACCAACACAGCCAACCACCATCACGACGGCCATGGACGAGTACGAAGAGGCAATTCTTTTCACATTTTCTCTGTTGGAGTCACGACTGGATCGGCTGGAATATGTTCTTGGCGGCGCGCAGGAAGTGGCTAGGGACAAGCCAAGGACGATAACGGATAGGATACATAGGATTGAGCAGTCACTACAACAGCTAGCGGGGAAGACGGCGCTGTTGGACGAGGCCAACAACCTTTGTACGCAAATCCAATGGCTCAGCGGTTAGTTTGGGGCTGACGAAACAAGTAAGCAAGCACAAAGACGTCCTCAAGCCGCCGGTCGACGACAGCAGCGAGAGCAACAGCGAGAGCGACGACGACGAGGAGGAGCACAAGAACAAAGACGGCGCGTGGCTTAGCAGTGCGCAGAAGACGGCATTGGTGGTAGAACGGGCGACTAGCTTTGCAACGACGGCTTCGCAGCTCAAAGCACTCGAGGACCAGCAGATACCGACGACGGAGGGGTTCAGCAAGCTGGCGGCGCTGCGGCCACGAATTGCAGAAGCCGAAGCACGGCAGCTGCAGCAAGCGCTCCAAATGTCCGAGTTACGGCGGAGAAACGGACTCATCAACCAGCGATACAAGCAGGTCATGGTGCTGGGTGCAGGCAGGTGCTGGGTGGACTACAACGAGAGGCTTACCAAGGCACTGCGGGAGCTGGTGAGAGAAGAGTACAGACGGCGGCCCGACGACGACGACGACGA
>JAODYC010000097.1:6599-17120 GCA_026262405.1 Curvularia hawaiiensis
ATACCGTATGGGCTCCAGAGCTCCTCCTCGTCTTCAATCAGATCAAGCACTGCACCCAGCTTCTTACTATCCTTGTCCATCAGGCCGGTGATGAAAGGAAATAGAGAAATATAGCCCTTGTGGCAGAACAGCGCATTCTCCTCGTAGTCATCGATAGTGGCATCACAGTACGCCTGATCTTTTTCAGACCAGTGCAGGTCGTCAATGTTCCGAGTGATGGCTTCATCGTAACGGGCAAACTCGGCTGCATCATCTTGTTCATCGAGATACACTGCGATGCGCTTGATGGCGCGTGTCATCATGCCCATCCAGCTGATAAGATCAACGTGCAGCTCACCAGGGTGTGGTGGTTGGACGCGAGGGTAGTCATCGAGACCGGAGGTAAGAATATGGGATGGAGTACGTCCGCGCCATCGGTAGCCCTCTTTCGTTGAAAAGGCCTGGCGATCGTAACTCTTGATGTCGCCGGCTTGGGTCTTGCGGTACCAGAAGTAGTTGCGCTTGAGCAGTGGGTACAAAGTACGCAGATATTCGAGAGCTGCTTCGCGGTTTGACAACTGCATCGAATAAGACTTTTCTTGACGAAGCTTTTCGCTGCTAGTATCCGTCTTGATGGCATCAAGCTGATCGAGGAAAGAAGTAATGACCATAAAGAGCGTCGGCGGGTTCGCGTAGTGAGGGTACTGTACCTGGAACTCCTCAGGCACTTTGCTACGGGCCTCAGGGCCGAGGATCTGCTCACGGGCAATCCAGCCATCGTCATCCATGAGCTTGAACCAGCTCTTGATGATATCAAGCGTGAGATCCGCATCCCAGTCAATGACAGGCAGCAAATGGAAGCCCTCGTCCCAGAGGAAGCCACGGGGGAAGAACGGCCGAGATGGAATTGCTGTGAACAGCTCCGAAGGCCCCTCAAACTGAGCTACGTTTCTGCTTCGTGCTTCAGCAGCCTCCTCCCAAAACCCTTCATCGTCCTCTTCGTAAGCAGGGTCGTAAGAACGGTCGACGCGGGAGTCACCAAAGAAGTAGCCAATACCGCCGATCAAATTCGAGAATAGCGACTTTGAAAACTCCTCGTAGCGCTCCTTGACAAAGGGAGCTTGGGGCTCGAAGATCTTGGTGAAGCGAGACGAGAAACTGGACGTAACCGAGTCAATCTGCTCCGTGATGTCTTCTGAGGTGATTTTCACAGGAGCAGAACCAGAAGAGAAGATAATGTCGAACTCGAACGGCCCCTCAAAAACCTTCTGGACAAGGTGCATATTCCCTTTGCCAGGCAAATGTTGAATGGTGTAGACTTGGGCAGGTGGTGGCGGGTTTTTTTCATCGTACTTTGGCATTAAAACGTCAATCTGACCCTTCATGTGCGCGAACATGATGGCCTTGACCTGCCATAGTGCCTCATCGGGTATTTGTCCGCTGTGGACCAGTGTGCGGTCCAAGGGCTTGTCGTCCCAGCTTGGATGGCCGGTGACTGGGTGCTCGCCCTTGCCCTCAGTAACCCTGACTTCAAAATCACCAAGCTCGTTTGTCTGCCCCTTCAATACAACATCGCCTTTTGTACCCGGCTCTTCCGTGTCAGCATCTACAACCTCCAAGCTGCCGAGACCCTCAAGCGTATTGTACCAGACAAGCGTCGTCCGGAGATTTGGGCCTGCGTCTTCTCGCGGTGTTCCCTTGATCCTCGCGCCCCAGCTACCGCCATGCTCTCCACCCGGGAACTTGATGAACTCGGTAGTGATGTCGATCTTGTTCGCAGGGTCGTGGATCGTTTGTCGGCCGCCGCTGCGCACGTCGTACTCGTCCCAGCCGTAGCCATCAAGTTCGTGCTGCTCGCATGTGTGTCGGAAGTCTGTCTAGTCAGCTATGTTATTGTCCTTATTTGGGGTTCGTTATGTGAAGGCGGCTGGAAGCCTCTGGTCTCATGCAGTCACCGGAAACACTCACTATGCTGAACACTTTGGTAGTCCTCAACTCGCGTCCACATCAGTCCGCCCATCAAACTCTTGGGAATGCGAGGCCTAACACCAAAGTACAAGTTCGGTCGATACGGTCCCCAGAGCAAGCTGGCATTGGTAGCTTTCTCAACCTCGGCGAGCTGCGCGCCCACGAAGGGCAATTGAAGTGCAAAAAGACATGTCAGTCCCTTCCAGAGGACGCCATGTCTGCTGTCGCGCGTCATCGTGTAGTGTGCTGAAGCTCCAAGCTGGTGGGGTTTCGGACACATTGCGACAGCCACGACCGCGGCCGCAATCGCTCCTGATTGGACAGCAGGAAGAGCTTCTCATTTGCAAAGCATATTCCCAGCCGTGGCGGCGCATCATAGACCTAACTCAATAACAAGCCAAACAAGTACCATATCTCGTCCAAACCTGATGCAGCATTGGAACATGTCCATTGGGCACGCTTCACGACATAACTAAAGTAGGTCATCCAGTCATCTGGGAGAATAGTTGATTTGGCATTCTAGAGAGCAGCATTCGTTTGACGAGGCATATCAAGTTGTGCTTCGCCATGCTGCTCACAGTAGCAAAGCCCGCAGTGATACAGGTTCCCTCTGTTCCGGTCAGACTCAAAGCGGACTAACAAAAGAGAAATATAGACAAGGTGTCGTACCATGAGCTGCTCCATCTCACCCCTACGCGACTCAAGGTCTTGTCGTAGCGTTTTATGGCCAACTGCCGCCCCGGCCATGCGTTCATCCTGCACGAACTGTCCGAGAAAGACGGTCGTACCTGTGTGAAACCATACTGGTCTTGTTCCTAGCACATGCCTTCTGAAATACCATCATGTTTTTAACCATTTATGAGAAACCTCATAAATCGACTCCGAAGACTCATTACGACCTGCTCGGCGACAGCGGTCTGTTGAATCCACCTTGGCGGTTCATATACTGTCTGGCTTGGAGCTGCTTGTCCTTCCTGACCCCATAGTTCTTGTCGTTTCCAGGCACTTTTGTATTCTTTGTGCTCTTGAAGCCCCCAAATCCCATGACCTTCAACATCTCCCATTCATCGTCGTCCATGTCTTCTGGCTTCTGCCGCTCGTCCTCCATCTCTACATCGGGCGTCTCATCTCTGGCGTTGGTGTCGGCTGAGGAGCGAGGACCAGTCGGGGGCTTGACAGCGCCACCAAACGGGCCGCGAGCGCTGCCACGGGGGCCTTTTGGTGGTTGTGGTGAACGGTCCCGAAGGCTGGAGCGATCGTCTCTGCCACCTCTTCTGTCGTCGCGGCCTCGTCCACGGTCATAACCAGCTCCAGACCTGCCTTTGTCACCGCCTCTCCCAGAACCTTCACGCTCATCTTTTCGGTAAGGCGACCGCGAACGGTAGCGGTTGTCGCGCCGGCCGCCGCGCTCCCTTGGACTACGCGAACGGTGACGCCGTTCTGTGGGTGTGCCGCCTCGATCACGGCCTTCGCGCGGCTCGCGACGACCGTCTCTTTCGCGGAAATGGTCGCGAGATCGCTCGTTGTCTGACATTGCGGTATTGTGTTGGGCTGTGTGGAGTTTGAGAGGGAGCGGCGCGACGAATCTAGAAAGTAAATCGTTGGGCGGGTTTGGGTGCCAAGCCTGCGATTCAGCTCTGCCAAGTTGGGTAATACAAACCTATCGCTGTCGATTACAGCTTACCAGGCAGCAACGAGGTAATATCTTAGTAAACTAAATTCTGTCAAGTAGCTTCATCCGGACGTGCATTGCTCGTATAGTTCGTCAAATCTAAATCGTGTACTAGAATCTTATAATGTTATTTTGAACATCTAGAACAAACAATTCCATGTGCAAACTACAATACACCTGAACAGAAAAGGAAGAAACCTATCAGGTAGCGCTTTATCTGATTGCTTTGAGTATGTGATGCACCCGATACCACTATGTTTTCCGTAACGCCACACCATGCAGGGTATCTTAAAATCCTCTTGTGGAACACGCCACGAGCGGCATTCAATGCAGAATTGCAGGTCAGTGGCTCAGATCTCGTCTTCTTCCTCGTCAAAGTCATCCTCAGAGCCCATGTCGTATAGAATCCGACCACCCTCGCCACCCTCACCCTTCTGAGCGTCAAAGTAGGGAAGCACAACACCCTCACGCGCTTGCTTCTGCTTGTCGGTAAGACCAAGATTGAAAGTCGACTCCAACTCAGTGTCAGCGCCGTTGGCAGTTCCTTTTGTCTCCTGGCTTGCGTATACAGGAAGCTGGTCGAGAAGAATGACAAACTCTTGCTTCAGTGTACCGAATAGCAGA
This sequence comes from Curvularia hawaiiensis, assembly GCA_026262405.1. Taxonomy (NCBI): domain Eukaryota; kingdom Fungi; phylum Ascomycota; class Dothideomycetes; order Pleosporales; family Pleosporaceae; genus Curvularia; species Curvularia hawaiiensis. The sequence goes on from JAODYC010000097.1 coordinate 10,843, forward strand.
CCACTAGCAGGAGCATGATAATCCGAGCGACGCCCGGGCCGAAGAAAGTAGGTTTCACCCTCAGGACGACCGGACTTACGTCGGAATTCAGCCTCGAGGACAATTCCGCGACGGTCGTTGGCTTCGAGGCACTGGACGACGCCTTCCGCTTCCTGAAGCAGACCGTGGGTAGGCTCTGGCAAGCTGCGCTCTCTGGCTGCTTTGGCGGCGAGACAATGAGATAGAGATTTGCAAGTGATGACTGATGTTGCCATATAAATCACCAGATCGAGGGCTTGAGGGGCATATGGTGTCTCGGGCCGCACATTGTATGCAGCCAGCATATCTTGATGATAGACGCCGACAAGGTTGGATGCGAACTCTATGGCAACCAGGTTGAAAAGCTTGCCCATATCGATGCCTTTTTCATTAAGCGCATCATACAGAGAATCAATGATGACGAGACTCTCCTTGGCACCACTCAGGGCCTTCCGCAGGTCACGCAGAATATCCTCGCCAGTGGCTCCAAAACCATTAACGGTACGAATAGCTGACATGAAGTTCGATGACTCAAACGTGACAACTACGACGTTGACGTTTCGAGATATTGCACGGCGCATCATCTCACTTAGGAATGGATGCGCCCGTTGGTTAAGATCATCCAGGACGAGCGTAAAGGGTGATGTATTGGCTCGGGCGTTAAGAACCCTAGACATAAGCAGTATTGAGTGGCGCTGGTACTGCGCAAGAGACGCCGGCCGACTCATTGTAGCGAATAGAGTGTAGTCTCGCCTGCTAAACTGCGGTCGATCTAGCCTGAAGGCTCTGGCACGTGATACAGGATTTCTCCTGCTATTCAATCAAGGCTTTAAAACAGCCTACGTTGTGGAAGCTCCAACGGTGTTCAAGGTGCTGGCCGATCACTCTACAGTTCGTTGCAGTGAGATTTTGGAAGAGCTCGTCGTTCTGAAAAACTGTAGAAAAAACTGACGTTAGCCTGATTCATGGTGCATTTTGGTCCCGGCTTTCTCTGGAAGTCCTGCTTGTATACTTTTGCACATGGATTGATAGATCAACATAACATAAAAAACAGTGCAAATGAGCGGAAGATGCTGAGATCTAACATTGGACTTCGATGAAATTTTGAAAAGATACCAGAGGCTAAGACATGACGGGAAAGCAGGAGCGATGACAAGGAAAAAGGCATACCTGCAGTAAATCGAAACGGAAGCCTGTAATTTAGAAATGATCTGCAGTTTGAAAATGTGATTTGCGAAATTTAAGTCTCATGTAGCGCTGCCTCTCAAGCTGCAATACACTTTGATTTTCCGAGTTAGTCCAGCATCATTGTAGGTTTGTGGCAGGTCCTGGAGGGGTGGGGTTTGTGCTGTGAACAGCCCATGTCATTTTCGCATGCGCTAGTGCGCTTTGGAACTAGCCGTAGTTTGGTTTGCGGAGTTAGGCAATCGCACTGCCGTCTCCACTTCTATTGCACGCGCACCTATCACTCAGACGTCTGAAGTATAATTGGACGTTGCAGCCAAACAGCGATATGAAGCATCTCTCAATATTGATACCCCTGACATGACGAGCACTGCACCATCGTCGTCGTTAAAGCCTGCGCGGCCCAAGTCACCACACTTTCCACCACACAACGCTCCACGGGTTTGGTTCATTACAAGGGGAGCATCGCCTATCGCTATCGCATTAGCGAGACAAGTTCTCGAGCATGGCGACTATGTTGTGGCTGGTGTCTTGCCAAATGAGTTTGAGAAAAGAGAAGGGCAATTAGACGGGTTTCGGGCGTTTTTGCAAGACGTAAAGCAAACGGACAGATGGAGGGAGCATCTGAGGGTTGTCGGCTTGGACAGCAGGTAGGTACTGTCAGATGGCACCAAAGATGCCATTGCGCTGACTGAGTTGCGTGTGAAGGATCGTTGGCCAGTGCCAAGCAGCGGTTGCCGAGGCTGTGGAAGCATTTGGACGGATCGACGTTCTGCTGTGCGCCGCGAGCGAAGGTGAGCCGTCTTTGCGTGTGATAGAGTGTTGAGCTGATTTAAGATTTTGAGTGCAGCTGTCATCGGTGCTGTCGAAGAACTGGCACAGAGCAGCCGGACAATAAGCCTTGTTGACGAGATCTTCGAGATCAACTTCTTTGCTAATGTAAACATCATCAAAGCTGTGCTCCCCATCATGAGAGAACGAAAGAATGGCCACATAATCGTAATAACAGGCATTAGTAAGTCGATTTTGAGGGTTTCTCAATGTGAACGAATCCTAACTATCAGTAGCTGGCCATCTTGGCACACCCGGACTCGGCATGTACTGCTCATCTCAGTGGGCTATTGAGGGCTATTGCGATGTAAGTATTCCAATTTGGATGTACCATGAACACTATTAAACACTGTGACGACAGAGTCTTGCCTACGAAATAGCTCCCTTCAATGTGAAAATGTCCCTGGTCCAGGCCAACATGGAGGTAAATGTTCTGACAAACCGCATTACTTCAGTACCTCCCATGCCAGAGTACCTCCAAGGCGAGAACCCCGCGCCTCTAGCACGGGAAATCTTTTCAGGACTCCTAGACAAGCTGGAACGAATTGATAACCCCAACGCCCATCCCTCGCACAACTTTGATGAAACAAAATCTCCTGGCGAGGACAGCAATATGTCCGAGACGGGGCAGGACGCAGAGCCAACCATGGGCGATCTGCTCAGTTCTGATACAGTGACGAGCTTATATGCGCCACTGCCCGCAGCAGTCAAGAGTAATTTGATTGCAGAGACAGTGCACGCGTTGACCGCGATTGGAGGTCATGACAATCCTCCTGCGCGCCACATAGTGGGCTCCGAGGGAGTTACTGCGGTCAAAGAAAAGCTCAAGACTACGAGCGAGGAGTTGGAAGACTTTGTCCAGGTCAGTGCTGCAGTGGACATTCCCAACAAAGATCAAGATTCTATGACCGGGATGAGTGTGGACCAGGGCATGTTGTGAAGGGTTGAGAGTGTTGTACAGTGAATAGAACAGAATCAAGCATTTACGAGCGCAGAAAGGTATCATGAATTCTAGACTGTGATATATACCCCATCTCCCGGCTACATGTCCGAAATTGTCACCAGCTATGCCATACCTCTCATGGAAAAAGGCATATTCTCCTTGCGTATTTTCTGGAACAATGGCTTCCACCCCAGGTAACCCTTGCCCTGTTTTGGTTTACCCTCTATTAGTTGTTGTCTCGCATCTTTATACCACACCCACCAGATGGCAAAGACTATAGCAGTCAATGGGGCTGCGATAACTAAAGACGGTTTAGATTAGCTTCAACCCAGGCTATGTTTAGACCCGCACACTTACCCCACATGAGCCAAAAGTCTTGCGACACAGTAATATGATAGGGAGTCTCTTCCTCCAGTGTCATAAACTGACTGCCAAATATAGATGCAACTGTACCTAGAGGCATGAAAAGAAGCGTCGTAACCGCGATCGTTTTCATGCTCTGGTTCTCGGAATGCATCACTTTACTGTCGCCCTGCGTAACTGTATTGAAAGACAGCTGGATAATGTTGGAGATCCGTGCGTCCAGACTCGTGAGTCGCCGCTGGGTGGACTCGAAAAGCGTTTTGCGATACTTCAACGCCTGCTGAGTGAACCTCTGGTGGTAGCTGGGACTGTCGCCTATCACAGTCTCGTGGTGGCCACTTAAGCCCTCCAGGGTAGCCAGTGCCGCCTCGCAGTTCTCGCGCAAGTATATGTTATGCTTCGCGAGATTGTGCAGTCCGGTAAAATGATCCTCAAGCGAACTCTGTGTCGCTTTTCCAGGATTTCTTGCCATCTCCAAGGCTGTCTGATGACACATTAGCAACTGTTTTTACCCTGCACGAATAGCCATACCGTTTCCATGGGCCCGAAAACGTCGCCTAAATTCCACCCTGTGCAATCTAATACTTTGTACATCTCCTCAAATGCCACCTCGAGCAAAACGTATGGATCCTCCATCAAATCTTCACATGTTGCCATATCGATCAAGGTACGAAAGCGGTTCTGAAATGTAGTCGGGGCCCCAAAACAAAACAGCTCCACCCTGGGCTCCGCTGGTACTGACGCGAGAGTGCTGCCGCTATCTGAACTCGATGTACGTGTGACGTTTGTAGATGCTGCATCCTTCCCTCGAATTTTGAGCACGAATCCCGGTTTTATCCAAGAGAAGTTTGCTTGAGGTTGACTCTGTGCCGTGCGACGCATCAGCCCGCTGGTCTCCTCATCTTCAGGACTGTTGATGTGAACAATCTGCTCGTTGACTATCGCGAGAGTCTTGCACAAGAAGTGAAACCACACAAACGTTGTTCCGTCAATATCCTGTCGAGCTGCGAACGACTGTGAGACGCCTTGTAGGCTTTCATCGACAAACGCACTTGGAATTCCCCATGCTTCAAACAGCTCGAGTAGATTTTCACCGGAACTTGGCGTGCATTCATCCCGAGGTGCGAAGCTAATCGAGTCAATCATTGCACGTAGTTTTGCTGCAATGTGTACTTACACTACCCGCACTGCTCCTCTGCTTTGCGCATTAAGCTCTTCGACTGAATTGATGTCGTTGATCTCTTCACCATGGGCAGTTGCATCTAGCCATTGGAATACTTGCAGATCTAGTGGTGCCCTAGATTTCTCATATTTGGGGTTCGCACTGTTTCGTACTCTCGCTTTGAACGCGTCGAAAGGCCGACGATCGGCCGTCAAGGTTCGAAAAGATACCATGTTTTTACCGCGCCTACAAGCAGCTGAATACTTTGAGTTAAGTAAACGACCTTCCCATGTGAAGGCTTCAAAGCCATCATAGCAGTTATGCGCTGCTGAATCAGTCACAACTTGTGGCTCGACACCCTTGCATACATCAAGAGTGACACGATACAAAGCCCCTGCAGCCACGGCTTGCATACACACCCCACACAGAACCAGTATTTTGGGGGCCAAGATCACGGCAAAAGATAATTACTAGGAGCTGAACGGAAGGGACATGTATTTCGACCTGTCACAAGGTACGGCTAGCGCTAAACAAGATTAGTGGCGCCAGGCTGAAATAGCCAAGACTTCAGCTGATAGCAAACTCGCCAACCTTTACCGCATACGGCACCGGACACGAGGATGGCCAATTTCACGAAGTGCACAAGCGCAGCCTTGTAAAGACTTTCGTGGATACCGCTGTTCTGTTTAGGTTGGTGATTGCCCAATCGTCTGATACAGTCTTGGCAGTGTATGGGGGCGGAGACTGGGTACGGGCCTTTCAACCAGTAGAGTGTATGGTATACAAGCCTCATATTGAAGAAAGCCAGGGTCCGGAAAGCCCTGTTGTAAAACTTCTCTTAGCTTAGCATTCGCCATTCACTTGGCACTGACATGTATTCACTAGATTTGCTCAGTTTAGTAGAAACGAACCTAGAAAGTGCGCAGTCATATAGAGTTTGGTCGATTCTGAAGACTTTTGAACTAAAGAACAAGTGTTGACTGAACTGTCTTCCTGCGTGGTACAAGCCAGTAGGTCTACACCGGTACCTTCAACTTCGCCAGGCAAATCCCGCCCCTGGTGGAGCCTGCATGAACGCCATCACAAACTCTGCTGGGAATGCGCTGATGGGGCGGCCAAACGGCCAATCAGTCGAAGTCAATTGGAGCTGAATCCAAATGGAGTACACACCCTCTAAGTTTAGGATCATGTGCAACTTGGCTCCTCCTACCGATGGGACGGGTCTAGGTCCTAGGGCTCAAAGGTGATAAGGTCCGCACGCTTTCTCGTTTCGCTGGTGACTTTAGAAATCTGCCCATGACTACTGCCATTCCAATTAGACGCTAATTTTGAATGGTATTTAATATCCGAGGACGTTAAGTCCTGTAGTCGCTTACACACATCAGGACTATCCTGCCAACCTTTCTGGTCGACACGGCGGAGGATACGATCCAAATAGCGGCGCCTTTGTTCAAGTACCAACGTACCAGCACTCCTATCCGGTTAGTGTGATCTAATTTCTTACTTGAAATCATCAGTTAGTTAACTGGTTTGGCTAGATCCAAGCACATCACTGTGGTGGAGGCAACTACGACCCAAACAGCCCCACTGGTACAGTGAAAATCCAGCCCTTTGTGAACGTCCAACCAGCACCCCGCCCACAGCCAACCTTCTCGTCTCAAGTATGTGAAACTATTCCCAGCCATGTTCACTACTAAGCGATTGTGAGTAGGCGTCTACGACGTATGATCCACAGCCTTATCAGCAATTTCCACATCCGCCACCACCACAACAGCA
>JAODYC010000097.1:23497-39260 GCA_026262405.1 Curvularia hawaiiensis
CCAGTTGTGCAAAGGCTTGGGTAGATATGCTCCGACAATATCAATACCTAGTTAAGGCACACAGAATGAAACATGCGCACCAGCCCTACCGATGCAATTTTACCTGATGCGTCCTCAATGCATTCAAATGATACTGGCTCGCCAAACCCACCGGCCTCCCTTCCCGCTCCTCTCTCCAGAATCTCTTGACATGGCCGTGCTCCGGATGGTCCCTATCAAACACCGTGTTCTCCTCCAACAGGTCCCAATGAACAGCCTTTTTCCACCTCAGCAGCATTGATGTCAGGATCCTTCCGGTGATATTCTTGTTGCGACATGTAGTTGCAAAGTCCTCAACTTGGCTATCAAACCAGGCAAGTGAAGGGTCTGCGGGTTGCCACACTGATATTGACTCGAGCGTAGTCGCAAGATCGAGTAAAGTGAGGGAAGTTTGATACATGTACGAAACGTCCATTCGTGCGTTCATCAGTAGCTGCGCTTCAAGCTTGGATTGTTCAAATGTGAAGCTGGTAGATAGAATGGATGGATCAAAGGGGAATAAATGTTGGGCATGGGAAAGGTCAGGCCGTAGAATGAGATGTCGCAAATTCGGCGGAAATAACGGGTAGATTTCTGTCCCGATGGAGAACTCGACGTCGCCAGTCAGAAAAGGAATTGGGACTTCGAGCGTGTGAACTTTTGACAGGTACGTCATGTCAAGATAACCATGTAGTTTGTCCTTGATGCGGGGTTGATTGAAGAAATAGACGGATGTGTCGCAATACTCTATGCTGAAAACAAGGATCTCGAGTGTGGATTCAAAGGTTCGCAAGGTGTCACTCCAGGCGGCTAGATTGACCACGCGCCCAGGCTGGTCCTCCTTTCCCTCACAGTCGAAGAAGAACTCATAAGTAAACGAGCGCAGTTTGGGCGTACATTCCAAAAGCGACAGTAGACTTGGTGTGTAAGCGCCCGAATGGCGGAACACCAGAGTCGTGATATCAGTAGGTCTGATCCGGTGAATGAGTGGCGGAAATAAGCGGCGTCCACCTGCGAATTGGTGCTGGGTTCCACCTGAGACTGAAAGCTCGAGTGTCTTTATGCAAGGAATGTTTAGGAAATGATCAGGCCCGAAGTTGTCGTTGCTCCTGAGGTATGCCACGCCAGTTTTTCGATCAAACAGGAGAGATATCCGGTTGATAGACGACAAGCGACTGGTAAGAGCTTGGGATGAAACACGGCCATTCCAAAGCGTTCCGGGATCTAAGTTGCGCAACATGGTCTGTAGATGGTGAAACGTGGCAGACTTGTAGTCTGCGACATCAAGGCGCTGAAGTGACGGGAGAATCAAGAGGATGAGGGCTGCATAGGCAGAGTACTCGCGCAAATCTAGGGCGGAGTGATGGTCAGTAACCACGGTCAACGTGTATTCTAGCTACGGGCTCGATGATTATTGCTTTGCTTCTCGTAAGATAGCGAGTCTTGCAACGCTATATAGAAGTTTGGATGATAAGATAACCGCAGTAGTATCACACACGAGGGTTGCCAAAAAGAGACGTACCAAATGCAGGTCTTAAGTAATCAACGGCAGCCACCAGAGTCTGATTGCTCAAGGCATCGATGGCTTTTTCGAGCATCAGCTGATCATCAAACTTGCTATCTTGTGGTAGCCATCGCTGGCCTTGTATGATATCGTCACCTGGAGACAAGCCGAAGCGAATCGACTCGACGTTGTTAGCTTTGCGACTGTCGTTGATAATGTTCATGCAGAAGTTATCAATTCTTGGAAGCTTGTTGCTAGGTGGTATGAAAAGGTCGACATGGCGGTAGAGAAGTGGAGTGGCCAGAGTGTGGAAGTAGTTGTTTAGACGGCAAAAGGAATACCTGTCTTGTTGGGAAAGATAGGAGACGATTTGCTCGACCAGTTCGACTGGGAGATGGGAGAAGGATGCCATAGCAGCGGCGTTCTAGCCATGCAGAGGACCAGGTGCTTGCAGTAAAAGCCAAGAGGAGATGAAGAAGCGACAGAGTCGCATACTAGTCAGGCTCTCCCAAAAGCACCTCTGTGTCGACTAATGTTGGTTGCTTGGTCTCTTTGCAGGGCACATGTGGATGCCTATGGGAAGTGGAGGGGTGAGGTTAAAGGTCCGTGCCCGGCATCTACCTACGTCTTGCGTCTACGGCTCGTCATTGGCAAGCTGGAGGCGTTGGATTCTTCACGCAGGGCCCGATGTTTTTCTTTCTTTTGCATTGTTATGCTGCAGTATTACTAACAGCGTCCTTATCCCGGCTCTTGCAGCAGCAACAACAACCAAAGTAGCCAGTGAAGCGGCCGCGTCCAGGTACACGTACACGCACAGCAGCATACCGATGCAGGTGCAGGTCAACGGCACTCGAGCCTGATGGCAAGCGTCTTCACATGCCAAGAGACAAGTGCCGCGGTGGCTTGAGGCTGTCGACTACCTGGATCTGGGGCCAACCCCGCGTTCGCATCCGCATCGAGGGGCTCCACGAGGGGGCAGGGAGCAGGCATATGACGCTGGCCGGTGGTAGGGTGACAGTGACGTGAACCTCGGGGCTGGGACAGCCGCCCAGTCTGACTCGAAGCGGGCGACGCGGGCAGACGGGCCAAACATGTGAGCGGTAAGTAAGGCGAGGTTGGGCTGGCAGCGGCTGCACGACATTACCAAGCGCGTGCAGCAGAAGCGGGCCACAGGACGCAGCAGCTGGCGATGGCGATGGCGATGGGCAGCACCCTGTCGGCGCGCGCGCAGGCCCAGCGGACGAGGGGAGTTTGGCCGAGTACGAGCAGCGGGTGAGGGTTGTGGTCCAATGACCATGGCGCCGTTCCGATTTCTTCCCTGGCCGCCATGTCGTCGACGGTTCGCGGCTCCAAGAAACGTCCGGCACGCCAGCCAGCACGCCGCCAGACGTCGACTATATCTAAACCTCGTCACCGTCTGCCCCGCTCACTCGTCCACATACATGCGCGCGGCACCCCAGCCAACGACACCCACGGCAATCATAATCACCACACACTACGTCACCCGCCCCTTCGCCCGCACATACACGCACACGCTTTTACACATCTCGCCGTAATCGCCTTCCGCGGCCCCTGGACGAGAGCGCATGGCGTAGATACGAGGCCGCCAGCCAGCTCCAACTTCACAGCGCATTGCTTGCGTGTAGCCGGCGACTGCTACACGTCGCTCCACCCCCCGTCGCCAGCACGCCCGTCCTCACCGCCCTCGGTTCAGCGCCTCGCCCAAACAAACACTCAAAACGAGGCACCAGGCCTTGATGCACGACGACGCACACCGGCCCCCTCCAGACCATTCTGCGCCCGAACGCACCATGACCACCAACAGGCCTTTCCTCGGCAGCTTTCTCGCCGCCTTCAGGGCTCAGCAGCCAGCTCTCCAGAAGACGGTGTCCTCCCAGGCCGCTTCAGTCGCATCCTATTCCCAGAACACCACATCACAGCAAGGCCAGACCCTTGACTCGACTTCCGCCTCGCGGACCATCACCACAAAGACCCGCTCGCCCTCACCTGGCGCGACCGTGTCAGTCCAGGCACCGGGCCATTTCCAGCCTACCAGGCAACACGCTGCTCCCTACACACGGTCCACATCCCCGCAGGCCAAAGCCTTTCCCATACCCGGTGCATCGCAACGGAGCAGGCGAGGCTCTGACAGCTCTTCAGACGGCTTCCACGAAGCTATGGGCGCTGAAAAGTGGTACATTGGCGGGCGGACCGCAACTGGAGAAGAGAAGTTCTACAAGCTCGGCATGGTCAAACGCCATAAGAGCGCAGATCGGCTGAGTCTGGACAAGCTCAGTATATGACGTATCGCAACTTGCATGATCTTGGGGGTTTTTTCTTAAAAGGCGTAACTGCATCAACGGCGTTTGGGACACTATCGCGCACCATTACCTAGTGCAGGGGCGGGTTCAGGGTTTAAGGAAACATTCAGGTACAAACCTTGGCCACGGCTATGGCTCTCATTACCCATATATACTGTTATTTCTATTCGAGCTCTCTACTTGAGCGTTACCAGTCATTGTTCGCGACACTTAGCCGTCATTTCTTGTGATTGTTGTCCACGTGCGCATCCACGTGAGTGGCTATCCGCCAAGACATTGTATACACTTATTCCCGAGTCAACGCTTGGTTACCATTGATACAGACATATATAAACTTCATCAGCAATGGTTCGGAAAAGAGAGCAGCTGTCTTGTACTAGATTGTCAGAGTCTATATAGGCTCGCGGCAACATTTCCGACCGGACATTCTTACTCCGACACGCACATGGCCATGATCCACTTTCGGATATATCGCCTCCTCGAGACGAAGAATCTTTACGGAAAAGCTTTTCTATGGACGACAAGGCGTATCCACCCGCGGATATGATCCGCCGTTAGCGTCCTGCGACCTCGAGATAGCCCGACATGTAGCCCAAATCTATCGTACATTAATGCTTTCGACTCACTTGCATTCCTTTCCCTTACCTCCCCGTTTCAGGTCCTTCTAATCAACTCCTCTGCCCAATTCCCCAGAGTCAGTTTCGTATATAGCAATTCTTGTGCTCGATTCGCCTTCTATGAGTACGCAAAATGGCACCCTCTTCCACATCTTCCTCAGTACCCGCTGGCTCTCAATCCCCCAGCCCGGCCACCGAACCTGAAAAGCAGACTCAATACGCCTCTATTGTTCCTGAACAACCCCAACAAGACCAGGACCGTCTGCAGCTCCAACGCACCGTCTCCAGCATCAGCCATCATGACATGGTCAACGTCCAGTATGTCCCAACTGGCGACAACGACGTCATCTACAACAAATTCTCAGACCGCCGAAAATTAATCATCGTCGCCGTTGTATCTTTCTGCAGCTTTCTCGCCCCCATCTCTTCAACGACTGTCTTGTCTGCTGTTCCAGAAGTCGCAGCCACTTTCCACACGGACGGCTCCATCATCAACGTCTCCAACGCATTGTACATGCTTTTCATGGGGCTGTCTCCATGCTTCTACGGCCCATACGGCAACATTTACGGCCGGAAATGGGTCTCGGTCACGAGTGCTGCTTTGTTCACAGCCTTCTCCATTGGCACTGCTCTTGCGCCAAATCTAGCTGCCTTCTTCGTGTTCAGAGTCCTTACTGCCTTCCAGGGCACTGCCTTCCTGGTCATTGGATCGGCTGTGATTGGAGATATTTATAAGCCGGTATGTATGCATCATCGTTATTACACTATCTTTGTAGTCTGGTACTACAAAGTCTACACTGAGGTGGGCCCTGTACTAGGATCATGTCAGCCAATAGTACAAACTCGGAATCATCTTACTTCAAACCCTACACATAATTCTAGGCTTGACTAATACATCAACAGACCGAACGCGCTACAGCATTAGGCTGGTTCCTCAGCGGGACATTGATCGGACCCGCCCTGGGCCCCTTCGTCGGCGGCATCATCGTCACCTTCCGGACCTGGCGCGACATCTTCTGGCTACAGACCGCCCTCGCCGGCGCCGCAACCCTCTTCTGCTTCTTCCTCCAGCCAGAAACCATCCACAAGAAGCGCGCCGATGAGCTCCAGGGCCTGCCTGCAAAAAAGCGAGCTCACAAAATGTGGCAGTGGCTCAACCCCTTCCGCGTCGTCAAATTGTATCGATACCCGAATATCCTGCTTACGGCACTGGCTTCAAGCGCGCTGGTGTGGAATATGTACTCGCTCCTTACCCCTATTAGGTACGTTTTGAATCCGCGGTTCAACCTGCAGACGCCTCTGCAATCTGGACTCTTCTACATCGCGCCTGGCTGCGGATACCTGCTAGGCACCTTTGTCGGTGGCCGCTATGCCGATCGCGTAGTCAAGAAATACATTCGCAAGCGCGGTCAGCGTGTTTCTGAAGACCGGCTCAGAAGCTGTGTCTTTTTTCTGGGCGTCATGATGCCCGCTTGCATGCTCATTTACGGTTGGAGCGTTGAGAAGCGCGTCGGTGGCGTCGCACTGCCTGTTATTATGATGTTCCTACAGGGCGTGGGACAGCTTTTCTGCTTTCCTAGCTTGAACACTTATTGTTTGGATGTTATGCAAAGCCGCAGTGCGGAAGTCGTTGGTACGTGAACCATTCCCTCTCCTCTCAAGTATTTTTCTCTCTCTGTTGCGCAAAGACTAACGCCGAAACAGCTGGTAATTACTTTATGCGGTACATGTTTGCAGCAGCAGGATCTGCTGCCTGTCTGCCGGCGGTTCGAGCCATTGGTGTGGGTTGGTTTTCAACCATCAGCGCTTTGTTTCTGGTTGCGGGGGCGACGGCGACCTATGTCACGGCTGTGTATGGAGGGTCGTGGCGCACGGCTATTGATGAGAAGAAGGCGGCAAGGAAGGAGGGAGATAATAAAGTTTAGATGCGAGATCCAAACATTCATCCGGGGTATCCATGAAGTGGAACTTGACCTCGTCTTCCGCTTTCTGCATCAGTGCCGGGGTCAAGCCAATCAACGCGTGATTGTATTGTGTTGCTTGAAAAGCATAATCACAGATTAAAGATTTTAGTAGTGGTGTTAGTGGAGACTGATTGGTTCGTAAACACGGACATAGGGTTTCTAGGAAGACAGTGACGACGTAAATCGCACTTTATCATCCAAGCCCGGTCTCGATGTACTTTAATTACCTAATTAAAATAGTGTCAGAATAGCCAAACTCATAGTGAATAGCCACTGAAAACTCATAATATAACTAAGCAAACAATCCAATTCTCTTACATTACGCGTATGTTAGAATCTACCGCTGTCTCTTCTGTTTCGAGTTACTATACGAGAGCACCTCCACATCAGCAAACTGGTCCGCGGAACAAGCCATGGCTGATCGAATCATGGCAAATCCTGTTCCCGAACTATACGCACGCTGATTAGAGAACATGTGTTTTGGAGCATTTCCAGGCAAACTAGGGCTGCAGCAACGGGCGGATTCAGCGGTCTAGCGGTCCCGCGGATAGCCGAGGCGGGATGAGATTTTCCCACCGTCATCCAGTCATTGTCGCTGGTACCCGCGGCTCCGTTAATACAGACCAATTCCTTCTCCATCCGTTGTATCACCCTACTAGCTACGCAGAAATGTCCACGGCGGATGATTCCATGACCGGCGGCACTGGCCAACAGGACGCAAACTCAGCCTCGAGCAAAAAGCGGACCCACCCAGAGGACTTTAAGCGCGCCTACAAGGCCTGCATCAACTGCCGGCAGCGCAAGGCAAAATGTATCTTGGGGACAGGCCCTGACGGGGGAGAGCTAAAGCCGCCCTGCCAAAGATGCAAGCGAGAGATGCGCGAATGCGTCTTCCGATCCGAGAGATCATGGGTCAAGAGACGCAAGCCCGGCGAGGCAAGAGAGAATGAGGAAGAGGAGCCTGTCCAGCCCCAGTCAAATCCACAACCCGCTGTCGTTCACCCGTCGCCTGGGGGCCACCGATCGTCTGTTTCGACGCATGGATTTACGCCGGGAGGCAGCCCACATGTCAACGGCGGCGGTCACCATCGCTCTGAATTCCATTCTCCCCACAGCCATCTCCGTCGCGTCTCGTCGTCGCAGCCTGACCTGGCCCATTCGATGATGAGGACCGTCGTTTCTAGTGGTAGCGATGCGCTGAATCTGCTGTTTGAGGCCGCTAATCATCGCGACGCAATTGATAACCAGGAGCAGTCTGGATCTCAGGCGTACGAGACTCCAAGGTCAGGCCCGTCTGGCTACGACAATGGCGTCCCATCATCGCCATTTCACACCTTCAGAGCGCAGCCGGTGCAAATGTCTACACCATCGCCTGAGACGCTGAAAGTGTGGACGTCGTGTCGGTTCGTGCAGATGGGTTGGTTCTCCGCACATGAGGCCGTTACCTATGTTGACCTGTTCTTCAAGAACTGTTCGCCCTTGTCGCCTATACTTGGGGAGTTTTATTCGCACCATGAGAACCACTATACGTTGATTGCTTTAGACCCGTTTCTCTGCACTACTATCCTGATGATCTCGTCGCGATACAATATCCTCCCTGGAGTAGGAGGCGCGTCGAGAGGCTACTTTGTGCATGACAGGCTCTGGGAGCAGTGTCAACGCTTCATCATGAAGATTATGCTAGGCCAGGTAAAACCGTCCAAAGCACAGAGCCGGACGATTGGATCCATTGAAGCACTGCTACTGCTATCCGAATGGCATCCTCGTGCCCTTCACTTTCCGACCGCCGCAGATGGCTGGGACTGCGAGCTAATGATTGGCGCCAACAACACCACTGAGGAGGGCGCGAAGCTGTTGGAAGGCGACGTGACCTCGAACAGGTGGCTTGAGGATGTCATAGAACCTGCTAAGCGGTCTGATCGCATGTCTTGGATGTTGATGGGCTGCGCCTTGTCTCTGGCCCAAGAGCTGGGTCTTTTCGAAGACAATGCCAGGATCGACAAAGACCAGGTGTCTTACCCAAAATTCACCACTGAGTATCTGATCCTACGAAGGATCCGAGCTCGGAAGCTACTGTACGTGCTGCTTGAACAGCTCTCGTGGCGCTTGGGCTGCACCTCGATGATTCCGCAGAGCCTTAATCATGCTCTGATGGAAAAGATCCCTGTCGACTCGGCCACAGGTGCTGTAGAGCAATGGCAGTCTTTCATGAGCGCTTGGGTGGAGCTCACAAAACTCGCACGCTCCATCTCAGATACAATCTATCCCAACACGACCACGACCAGGAGTCTGCTGCGCACAGGTCGATACATAGGACTGCTCGAGCACTTTCAACCATTATTAACGTCGTGGAGGAAGAAATACCTCGATCCTTGCAGTAAGTCATTACGACTTTGTTCAATCCGCAAAGACCCCAAACTAACGCCCTCATAGAGCTCAAAGTCGGATTGCACGACATGCTGCACATTGAATACCAGTATGTTCGCATCTACACCAACTCGCTAGGCATGCAAGCAGTTGTCGAACGTACCCTCGCCGAAACCGATCCAGACGTTCCTCAAGAAGACAACTTGCCCTTCAATCTCGAGCCAAGGGACTATGACTTCATCCAAGAGGTAGTCGATGGAAGTTGCCAGATCCTGCAAAAGGTCTGCCAACTGTCAGAAACAGGTGCACTGCGCTACTCGCCAGTGAGGATCTTCTTACGCATCACGACGTCCTCGATATACTTAATCAAAGGTCTGAGTCTGGGTTCGCGCAACCAGAAGCTGCAGTCGTGTCTAGACATTCTTGATGCCGCTATTCGAGCACTCCGCGCAAGTGAGTACTAGCTAGACTGCAACTACATGCCACCGCTAACATCTCAGGTACACTGGACGATATGCATCTCGCCTCACGGTATGCGACGCTTCTCGACCTGCACGTCACTCGTCTCCGCGAAAGCTTCGTAGTGTCTTCACGGCCGCCACGGCTCCCCTCGCGGGCCACCTCCGCCGACCTCAAGAGCGGAACGACGGGCATGGACTTTTTGAACAACCACAATGCCGGCCAGTCCAGTCTTTCCTCGCTAGCAGAAAACGTGACGAACCTCATGCCTGATGATGATTGGCTTGCGCTACCGTTTGATCCTGCCATGGCGCCGTTTGGGCTAGATAGTGGACCGCAGAGCTTTCAGGGCTTTGACGATGGGACGTTGGATTTTATTTGGAATTTACCAATGTGAGCTTGGTAATCTAGATGGCCTTGGATACGCGATACTTCGTAAGGGATAGAACGAGCAAGAGTCATGCATCTCACGAAGATATGATGATAATAATGAATTGAAAAAGAAAAGTATTTCAATTGTGTGCAATAAACGCACATATCAAATAATTGAATAGCTTGGCTGTTGCTCTCAATGGAAAACTGCTTATTATCCACGCTCAAAACCAACGCCAGGAAAATGCCACTGCCGCTATATTTTTTCTTCTTAAACGACCCCCTTTTTCTCTCTCTTTTACACCAAGTTCCCCCTCAACTCCTGCTCCCTCTCAATCGCCTCAAACAGACTCTTAAAGTTGCCCGCGCCGAACCCATCAAAGTTATTCCTCTGGATAATCTCGATAAACACTGTAGGGCGATCCATAAGATGCTTTGTAAACAGCTGCAGCAGGTAACCGCCCTCGTCGAAATCAATCAGAATATCTAGACTCTTGAGGACCTCGAAGTCCTCATTCAGCGTCATACCTGCCTTCTTGAGCCGCATGCGCATACTATCGTAGTACGTCTCCGGCACCTTGATGAACTCGACACCACGTGCTTTCAGATTGGTAATGGCGGCAATGATATCCGTAGTGCGCAGCGCAATGTGCTGGACACCGGGGCCACCGTAGAAATCGACATACTCCTCAATCTGGCTCTGTTTCTTGCCCTTTGCGGGCTCGTTGATGGGCATTTTGACAATGTCGTTGGGAGAGCTCATGACGATGCTTTTCAGGGCAGAGTACTCTGTGCAAATGTCCTTGTCATCGACGCTCCAGAAGCGGTGGAAGCCGAGGACTTTTTCGTAGTAGGCACAGGCGTCTTCCATTTCGTCCCAGTCTTGGTTGCCGACGCAGTGGTCGATGGCGGAGAGGTGGACTGAGGGCAGGAAGGAGGAAAGTGGGTCCCGGGATGTGGTGGATTCGGCGCGGTAGCCGGGAAGAAAGACGCCGTTGTAGGATTGCTTTTGGATCAGCGTGTGCGTGGTGTCGCCGTAGGTGCGGATCGTAGCGAGGCGCACACTGCCTTCTGAGTCGGAAAGGGTGTGGGGTTCCTTGATAGAGACAGCACCGGCAGCGACGGCAGCAGAGTATATGGCGTCGACGTTGTCGACCTCGAAGGCGACGTCTGATCATAACTGTTAGTACTCTTTTGATTCTTCTTGGTCCATGGATACTGAGAGTTTCCTCAAGCTTACCCTTGACAGCATCACCATGTCTCTCCTGGTGGGCATGGATTTCCTTCAATAATTGTTCATCCTCTGGGCTGAACCTCGATCCTTGCTCCAGACACCGCAGCGGCGAAGTCAGGACAAATGTGACGTCGCCGTTTCGCACTACGTGGGAAGCTATCGCACGAGAACCAGTCTCTAGTCCACGGTATGCGACACGCTCAAAGCCCATGCGTGCAACGTAAAAGGCAGCAGCTTGTTTGGCGTTGCCAACATACCAGTGCACATGGTGGTAGCCACGGTATGATGAGATATCTGAAGCAGTGGCGTTGTCGGGACGGGGTGATGTGGGAGGAGAGATAGCAGCGGGCGCCATGATGGATGGTAATCTGAACGTCGAGAGCACAAACACTAATAGCACAAGGCCGGTTGGAACTTGTTCAAAAGCACCAAGTTTATATTAGGCGCTCAAGTTGTTGATTGGAGTTTGAAAGTAGTGTAGTGAGCGTTTGGTTTGGGCCCAGACGTGTTCTTTATCATTGCACCACTGCCCACAGTTCACGTCCCTTCGCAAACCGGTATCCGATTTCTTTTTCTTAACGATTACCATGTTTGTCCTAAAGAGCGTCATCCAAGCGGTTATGCCGAGCGCACGTGAGGCGGCTCTCAGAAGCAATGGTACTTTGTCCGTGGGTGTCCGCCAATGGGCGTCCGCTTGTATCCGACGGCATCTTGAACACAATCATGGCCCGGGAAGCGAGATGGCCAAACGAAGCTCCTTTGGACTTGAACAGCCATACTATCCATATTCTGCTTTCCATTTTTGTTCATTGACGAGGCTGTATAGGCTAGCTGAGATCAGGACGTGGGAGCGGTAGAGTTTGTTGTTGTGTGGTAGTGCAGCGGCTGAAGCAAGCGCTCTGCCGCCAAAAGCCGTGTTGAGGCGCTAAGCCGAGTGAACATCAGGATGCATCTGTACATCGATATGTCAGTGTAACGCCTTGATTACAGAGCTGACTACCGGACGATCCGATCAGTCTTATTTGCATGTTTACAAATCTCCCTACGTGCACCACCAACCTCTCAAATCAGATACTCAGCCTAGAATCAGCACATCATGGCGGTCGACATGCCCAACACCAGCCTATCGGCTAACGACGTACGCATTCTCAATGCATTATTCGATCCAGAGACCCTACCTTCATCAGTAGCAAAGGCAAAAGACACAGCAGCAATTGATCAGTCATTACCGGCACATCCAAGCATATCAGCATCTCAACTAGCAGACCTGGAGAAGCAGCAAAATGAGATTGTCCGCAATGTCTCTAGCAACTCGAATATCACCATAATAGACGATGCGATCACGCAGCTAAACAAGACGATATCAGCAAACCCAAATTATGCAAGCGCTCACATCAACCGCGCCATGCTGCGGCGAATGCGGATAGAATCATCGCTGCAAGAAGGTCAAAACATCTTTTCCGCACCATCGCAAGAAATTGAAGACCTATTCCACGATCTGTCACGGGCAATTCACCTCTCGTTACCTGCATCGGCGCCCACAGATCCCGTCTCAGAGTACGCTGCGCGCATGCTGCGCACCGCATACTCGCATCGCGCCTACCTGTATCTCAAGGCTGTAGAAACGGAAACGCAGCTCAAGGGCCTGGGGAAAAGCGAGCTGGAAGAGCTGGCGAGCAAGGACTTTGCGAACGCGGCGCGGTATGGAGATGAGGTGGCAAGGGAGATGAGCGTGAGGACGAACCCGTATGCGAAGATGTGTGGGGCTATTGTTAGGAACGCGTTGAGAGAGGAGCAGAAGGGTGAGGCGGCGAGGGGGTAGTAGGTAAAGTTTAATGGCATTCCCCTTACGATGGGAAGTTTGGGTGGGTGGTGGTGATACTCGACGGTGACTACTTGATACTTTCTTGTACGCAACTTGGTACAGCTGGATTTAACCTGGCGCTGAGGCTGTTGCCGAACACGACGTCGGCACCTTATACCACTAAAGATATATGGGTATACAACCAACACACGTAAGCGGCACCCACCAATGAAGCAACATCAAACTCAATGCCCCAGTTAGATCATACCTGTTTCCCCTGCCGGGTAAACTTGATGCACGATTGTGGCGCAACCTGCAACACCTTAGCTCCTCGCTCCCGTTTCACCTCCATGCCTGCCCCCTCCTGATCCTCCCGTACCCGTAGCGCCTCTGGCGGTTCTCTTTCGAAACCGTTGAAACCGTTTTCTCCACTCCGCCCAGCCGAATCCCCGCCGGATACCTTCAAAGCACCCCCCCTTTGGCCTTGCCTCTTCTTCCTCTCCGCAGCCAAGCCACCCCTCCCAAGCCCAGTATCGTCGTCCATGACACTTGACCCAGACTTTTCCTGTTCCGGCCAAGCCTAGACCCTAGTACTACCTGAGTGCTTTCTACCACTCGACTTGCACAAATGGTATGACTAATATGCTTTTTGGCCTTCGGACACGTGAACTTCCGGTCGCAATGGAGTATCGGCATTTGCAATCACCACTTTTCTTGCTTTCTTTCGTATTCTTTTGCATTTTCTTAGCAGTGGGCTGACGTGTCCGGGACTCCCCACTTCCGCCCTTTTGGTGCCCTTGGGCAAAAGGGCGAGTGGAGAAGGAGTGGAAGTTTAGATATATAAAAGAGGGTTGGGAAGGCGATGGGAGAATGCAGCCAGCTTTCGTTATACTTAGAGTAGCGCCCACTTGTGTTTTCTCAGGCTGTTGGCGAAGCCCTGTTGAAAATGTTCGATTTACAAAAGGAACCTCTGTCTCTCGCTGATCTATCAGTCTAGGCGAACCTCTGCTTCGTTACTTTTTAGCCGTTCGAAGGCGAACCTCTGCCTTTCCACATTATTTGCTTTGTTTTTTCACACCTCCTTTACTTTTGGGAACTGGAAATCTTGGATCCTTGATGCTTTCTGAGCGCTCAGGGAATACTGATTGCGTTCACTTAGATAGTAGTTTTTGCAACGGGCCATGGTAAATCCGTTGTTAACTACGTCGTACACCCAAGCATTCTAGAACGTCTTGGCACAAGTATTTTAGGAACATTGAATTTGTAATTTTCTACATGTTCTATAGCAGGGGCTATATAGGTATATCAGAGAGAGTGCAAAAAGCCACAAGGTCAAGGCATAACAATAGTGGACAACGGAATAACATGACATTATGCACTAAACAAATGACCACGTAAAGAACGAATGGCTGCCCAGTTTTCTAAAGTATAGTAGATTCAGTTCTGCGCCGTTTCGTGTTAAAGATAACTCCGTACTCGTACAGTAATCATGAAGAGACCATCGCGCCTCACCATATGGCGCGACGTCATCTCGAGAGATAACAAAGGAAACTTGGAAAAGCCTCTGGTATCATAAGATACCTAGACTGTATGTTGCTAGGACGTCTTACGGCTTGGCAGCGGCTACGGTCTTGAGTAGCGAATAAAACGTCACGATTAAGGCCCCACTTGATACAACGTCTGTGACTTCGGTCGTAGCACCGAAAACACAGAAGCTCCGGGCGAATTTATGCGAAAGCACCGACAATGGACATGCCAGCTGCACCCATGAGCACGTAGATGAAAGCCTGAGTCTTGGTCCTTCCAGTCATAGTGTGATGTGCCTCCTCAGACAAGAAATCCTCAGCCAAAAGATCGACAAGGGCAGCGTAGATGAGGAGACCAGAGGAGATGGCGTTGAAGACACCAACAATGATGAGTCCAAAGGCAGAGTTGGGGTCGTAGGATCCTCGGGTAACGAGACCAATAGCCTGACCAATGGGGGCAGTGGTACCGAAAGCTACAACAAGGGCCCATGGCTTCCAGCTGTTCTTGGGGTAGGGGACATCGGCAATACGCGTTCCAAGACCGAGACCCTCAAACATTTGGTGGAAGACAATGGCGATGAGCAGGATGATGAAGCCTTCGGCAGTGATGGAGATGGTCATGCCGACGAAAACGGAGTGGAAAAGAATACCACCTTCAATGAGCGTGATTTGCATAGACTGCTTCTTGAGAACGAGCGGATCGACAGCCTGCTCAACATCGTCGTCAAAGTAGGAGCTTGTCTGTTGATCATGGGCTGCTTGCTGCTGCTGGTAGTTGGGAAGAGCGGGAATGGCCCGGTTGATGGTCATGAGCATCTCGTCGCGCTGGCGCACATATTGCTCGTAGAATACGATGAACCAAGGTGGCATCTCAGACTTAGCCTCAAGTTCATCGCTGCCACCCTTGGGGAACGGAAAGCTGTCGACAGGGTAGGTCGTCTCCTGGGCCCATCCGCGCTTCTCGTTTTGCGCAGCCATCATCGTCCTCTGGGAATCGTAGCTCTCGACGCGACGAATGGGATTGTTGAAGTTGGCCTGGACCCCGGCAGTAGAGTGCTGTGCTGCGTTGAAAGATTCGCCGGTCGCACCACCGTGGCTGTGACCACCAGTCTTCGAGTGCAGCCACATCTCAATTACAAAGAGAACAAAGAGAGAACCCATCATGATGACACCTGGAAGGGCAGGGTAGTCGTCGGTAAAAAGATCCGGCAAGCAAGGGTCGTTGAGCGATGCAAAGGCAGTAGGCAGAAGCTGTAGATTATTAGCCATATGCTCCAAACTGGCTGCATCAGTGGAATGTACTTACATGAACGAAAGCAGTAGCAATGAGCACACCGGTACCAAAGTGCTTGCAGAAGAAGAAGACCTTGGGAGGAATCTTCATCCACTTGATCTTCTTCGCAACCACTGGGAAGCCGGCGCCGAAGATGGAGGCAAAGAAGACAATGACTAACAAGATATCAGCTAGAAATCTTTAATGGCGTGATGGGATACTTACAAACTGCAGCAACGTGAAGGGGGAAGTCATACTCGGCACCGTCGGCCTCACTGCCGCAGACTGGCTTCTCGTCGGCCAT
>JAODYC010000097.1:39355-51390 GCA_026262405.1 Curvularia hawaiiensis
GAGAAGAGAAGAGAAAAAAGGGGAGAAAAGAAAGGAACCCGATACACTCTCTCAAAGAGCAACAAAAGTCAAAAACCTAAACTGATGTTGAAGGTATCGAACTCAAAAGCTCGGCATGGTAGACTATGTATTGCTTTAAGTCCCCCATAGCATGAGAGACACTAACCGCATCACGTTGATCATCATGATGACAGAGCGAATAGCGTCGACGAGTACAGTGGGCCCTCGATACATTGGGCCTGTGCTTCAGATACCGCTCGAACGATGGATGCTACGCGCAGACAAGGCGGAGGTCCAAACGGTGCCAGGCACATCCAGCATTGTGTACACGAGAAACAAGCAATCCCACAAGGCAGCAAGGCCTGAGTCGGAGAGGTGGTTCGCCGAGCCCAAGAAGCTCATGGAGACATCTGTCATGCAACTGGAGGCTTGGCTGGCCATGGCGATCTCCCAAAGGATGGGGATGTGATGCGGCTCAAGTCTCGTTTCTACACAGTGGGACAAGTGGCACCCGTGTGGAGGTGCGAAGCATTCAGGGTGAGGCTTGGATGGGCGTATCTGCTGCATTTGAAGTTCGAAGAGGCTGATTTCTCAATTTAGCAAGCCAATGAGACTAATGGGGGTGGCGTCGACGCGTAGAGCCAAGCCCGGGTGGATTGAGTACCGATCTAGCCTCGACTTGGCAGTGTCGTGACTTGAGAGGTTTTGAAACCTGGAGAGAGGTAGACCACAGAAATGGGGGGTTGGAAGTTGGAAGTTGTTACCCAGGGTGGAGCCTCGTCGTAGCCGGCGCTATGCTTCGGCGACGATCACTGCGTTGTGCTAGGCCGCATCGGGTGCTTGAGACACTTTTAGCCGTTGGGGAAGGCGAACCGTGACTTTGTAACAACATCGTCCCCCCCTTTCACCACCAAGGCGTCGTCAACGTCCCACATGGCCAACTTCTCCACCTCGGCATTCCTGCAGCTCCATCAAGAATTCCACAGTTTCTGCAGTCCTTTTTGCGGGGAAAAGTCTTTGCATTCTACCAAGCCTTGCTTGGGGGCTCTAGGCATTCACCCCACACCCACCGCCTGACTGCCCTCCGGTGAATGGTCCTGCAGGCAGACCACAGATGCCCATGTCCACCTATACTTCACCTGTATACCTTCCGCTCCTGCAGACCGCCAAGGCTGATGGAGTATCAAGACGCAAGCCAAGCTCCTCTAATCTTGCCCAATCCAGCACTATAGCTTATCCTAAGACTTACTAGCGAGCGTTATGAATGCTTAGCGAGTTTCAGGCTCCGCGCTCAGCTGGCCACACGTGCACCTAACCCGCACAATTCACACGTTTTCGCACTGCGCAAACGATCTGGCCATGTCATCATGACCCCAGGGTTTGAGCAAAAGAATTCAAGCGGAGGCGAGCGGGAGGAGCGCCGCTGGTGGCGTTCACTGTGGTGTTTATTACACTGCCTGCGTGCCCGTTTCTGAGGCACATATATCCTCTTCGTAGCACATTCCTGGCGATCGCTCGAACATTCACGTACGCGTCCCTCAGACCATATTCCGGAAGCTATGTCTCCTGAGTCCCAAGGTATGTATCAGCTGTCTGGAGTAGCGCTTCTTCTGTGTCTGATAGTCCCCCAGCTTCACCTGATCGCCCATCCCAGGGCCAAGGTACCGAGCAAACAATGGTTCCAGCCAATGCTGGTCAGGTCTTGTCGACCGAACAACCACCCGCCGCCGAGCAGTCAACAGATGGCATCCAAGAGGTGTCATCTGCTGAAAGTGTCAGCTCTCACGGCGCCAAGAGCAACACCGTTGTCAATGTCAACAGCGACCCGCTCGATCTTGGTAGACATCGCCGAGACGATGTCACTCAGAAACAGATGAAGGCCGACTATCCATTGGCTAAGCCCAGACACATGAAGAAGTTCTATACTCGGCAAAACGCTTTGATTGATCAGTTCCTCCAGAGCGGTGACGAGGAGCGCTTGGCTGCGCTTGACCAAGTCGAAAACGGCCCCAAAGTGCGTTTCGCTGTCAATGCCTCCTTCATAGTCAACTTTTGTCTATTCGTCATCCAGCTGTATGCTGCCATCTCCACAGGCTCGCTGTCGCTGTTTGCGACAGCAGCAGATGCCTTTATGGACCTGGTATCGTCAGTGGTCATGCTCGTCACGTCCCGCATGGCCGCAAGACCCAGTGTGTACAAGTATCCTGTTGGACGTACGCGCATTGAAACAATCGGAATCATCATGTTCTGTTGTTTGATGACAACAGTCGCCATCCAGTTGATTGTAAGTATCTGACTACGCTGAGACCACACGCGGCTTGCTGACTCTCTATAAGATCGAATCTGGCAGGTCTCTAGGTGCCGGCCATAGCGAGTCGGAAGAACTTCACATCATTCCCATTGCTTTCGTTGCCACTGCTATCTTCTGCAAGGGCTCCCTCTGCGTCTATTGCTTCATCTACCGCCGCTATCCTGCCGTCCATGTCTTCTTCATCGATCACCGCAACGACATCATCGTCAACGCCTTCGGTCTCGCCATGTCCATTGTCGGTAGCCGCGTTGTCTGGTATGTCGACCCTATTGGTGCCATTCTCATCGGTCTCTTGATTCTCTTCTCTTGGGCTGCGAATGCTTTTGACCACGTCTGGCTGCTTGTCGGCAAGTCGGCACCCAAGGACTTTATCAGCAAGTTGATCTACATTGCTGTTACGCACGACACCCGGATTCAAAAGGTTGATACATGCCGCGCATACCACGCTGGACAGAAGTATTACGTCGAGGTCGACATCGTCATGAGCGAGGAACAGCCTCTCAAAGTCACCCACGACGTCTCCCAGACCTTACAGCGAAAGCTTGAAGGTAAGTCATCACAGCTCCATGTTCATTCACACGACGAAAATGGATCGAAACTAACATTGCAAAATAGGTCTTGCTGACGTTGAGCGCGCCTACGTCCACGTCGATTACGAGAGCGAGCACGATATTCTCGAGGAGCACAAGCCCCTCTACGAAGTCACCCAGTCACGCACAATCAAAGAGCGTGTCAAAGCCATGCGCTTCCTTTTCAAGAAAGAAAACAAGGATGCTTGAACAGCGCACCATGATAATTTTAATGTCTTGTTCCATGGAACCACCATGTCTGTACATCTAAGTGCTTGCTGCACCAAGACAGAAAAGTCTTGCCTGGTTTAGGGAGGGTTGTTTTTCTTTGGTCAAATTTTATACCCCGCGTTCCGCAGCATAGAAACACGTAAAGCTGCGATGTTTTGTTTTAGATACACGTACCTCTGGGATGCTTTTGCCCACATTGTTTTACTAGAAAATTTGCAAATGCATTGTGAATGGACGTCTGTTCATTTGAGGTCCTTAGCAAACACCATGTCTCTCTGTGTCTTAGATGCGATTGTCTGTATACAGCGCTTTGGCCATGCATCATTTTGTGTCTTTACAGTGAGTAGGTAGCAATCAAGGTGCTTCTCCAACGTGTATTCCTATAAAAATGAATATCTCACGATAACAACAATTCAATTGATTCTTGAAACACTTCTATTTCCTCACGATACACGTTCCCTATTACGCCTCAACTATCTAGTAAAGCATCCAGAAAAAAGGCTCCTCTTATAACAACACAGTGGCGGCGATGGGTGTAGGGCGCCCATACCCCCTCTATAAACATCGCCGTTTTCGAAGATGCCCTTGCCACATTCATCTAGCACATTTGGACGATAAGCAGAAAGAAGAAGTAAAGGAGGAAGCCGAAAGCTACAAATTCGAGCTACAAGATCGGCCGAGCGTAAGCGAACTAGTTTTTCAGTTCAATAGGAAAGCAAAGTGGAGGCTGCGCTTGGAGAGGATGGAGTGGAATGGAACGATCAAGGACTGTGACGAAGAGGTGGAGGATTTGGTGGAAGAAGAAGAGGGAGAAGACCGCCAAGAGGAAAGAAAACAAGTTTAGATTTTACTGCTTTTGGAGAACGAGGTGGTGCTCATGCCAGAATAAACCTGGATTCCTTTAAGTGTAGGGCAATAGATACTTGCATGTCGCATCAAGTTCACTAGCTTTCACGCCTCCAAGATATATGAAGGACAGTTATTGTATTTGTAAGAGCTACACATGTGCCAGGTGATGTGATAGTTTGCTAGGTGTTGAAAGTGAATGTAAGTCATGTGGTCCAGCAGTCGGGCTATTACTGATTTTGGTTAGAGTAACCAATTGCCTAGATAACTACAACTAAGTGCAATGTGGTAGACAGCGACTTTTCCATGCTGTGTGGCTGCCTTGGGCACTAATCACAACCATACTTTCTACAAAATCTCAACTAATGGCTTTGATGGTACTTATTTCAGGGGGGTGAGCTCCATGTCTATGATCTAATTCAGAAACACTGGCTGCAGTTTACTCCATTGTGCTTGGTTGTCCATACAATATCCAACACTTCGTCGAACACAGCATATGGTAATACTTCGAGCATACAGCTGTACCTGCACAACTGGCAGCGATGAATCCTAGCGGCTAAAGGATCGACATCATTAGCTGCTTGTTGGACGCTTTCAGCGACATGCATTTCAGCTATTTCTGGACGAGTATGCGCTGTCCTGGGGCGGGGTAAGATGCTCATTCCACTCAAAGAATCTGCGTAAGTTCTATACGCTTTGTAGACACTGTTCTCCAAGACACATTATTCAAACTATCCTGCAACTAGGTATGAGCGATTCCAGCCTAGCTCTCCTAATCGACGGCGACAACGTTTCGCCAAAAGTCATCGCTGGCCTTTTGGCAGAAATCGCAAAGTATGGAACTGCAAGCGTTCGACGGATATATGGCGACTGGACAACTCCGTCTTTAGGCGGTTGGAAAACCTGTCTCCTGAATTACTCTATAACGCCAGTGCAACAGTTCGCATACACGAATGGGAAAAATGCTACCGATGGCGCCATGATAATCGACGCCATGGACCTTTTGTATACTGGTCGCTTTTCGAGCTTCTGTATTGTATCCAGCGACAGTGACTTCACACGGCTCGCATCTCGCATCCGCGAGCAAGGCGTAACTGTATATGGCTTTGGAGAACGCAAGACCAACAACGCCTTCATTGCGGCCTGTGATAAATTCACATACTTCGACGTCCTTAATGCAGAACCAGAGGAATCAAGCGTGCTGCCCACTTCGTCACCAAAATCAGGCATAGCACACATTGCGGTCCGCCCGAAGCCAATCAGTAAAATACCAATCGATGCAACAGCACGTAGTATGATAGCCTTGGCTGTCGAGAACTGCAAGGGTACCGACGACTATTGGGTCAATTTAGCTGCGGTTGGGATCTATCTGAACAAAATAGCGCCCAATCTCAACGCGCGCAACTATGGGTATGATCGGCTTCGCGAATTCGTAGAAGCGACTGGATTAGTCGATGTCAAGTACAAGGATATGGGCGATAAACCTCCTGTTGCTTTGGTTCGTCTCAAACAAGACCATGAAACAGTGTCTAGGCGGGGGTCGAGGACAGCACGAGATGGGCCGGGATAGGAGACTTGGCATTATAGCTGATTGAAAAGAGGGTTAATTTGTAATTATGGGCTGGTTGATTGAGATGAAACTTATAAAGAAAAGGTAGTATCAGATGCTTTCTGTAACCAAGTTGATCAGTATCACGGGATGCTGCTTGCAGCAAGGGTGAGCACTTAATAGCATTCTGAGCCAAAAACCAGATACTCAATATCAGTTATCCCGTGCTCCTCCCAGTCGTACAATAAGACTTCTTCAATCAGAGGTCACCTATTCTTGTACGCTACATTCACTATATTCCTAAAACTCATTTCTAACTCAAAATGGACTGCAACTATGGTATCAATGCTATTGAAGCCTTGGTAGAACGCTGCCTCGCCTCTTATCACGCTTTGTTTTGTCTGCGGTGGCTTCTCTGATATCTGCCAGAGCACTTCTCAGTTTCCAACCGCGTTTCGTAATTCCATAAACCGTTCTGGCAGTTTTATCCTCAGCATGGATCGATAAAGACAGCCGCCCTGGGTACATCGCAAATTTTACCTTCGATGTTCTTTCAAAATAAGGCACTGAATGTATAGTTATCATCAAGTGTCTTCGAGACAAAACAGCTTTGCTATCATTTCACTAGGATTTGCGTCAGACGCTATCACCGTCACTACTTGCTTACTACGTCATACAGTCTAGGCGTACAGTTTCGAAAGCTATATAGTTAAGTGTATAGATTTACTTTTCAGTGGTGCTCGGAAGTGCCATACCCCGCGCCATACCCAAATGTGTCGAAGTTGGGTCATTCAGTTAGAAGTATCTTCCTACGTAGTAGTACTCTGACCGTATTTAGGCTCTACAATCACGTCGCTACGTTGTACTATTATGAATCGTGGACTCAAATAATGTAGAACAAACAGACAGACCACAGTGTGACTCCTAGACCTCTCGCACCACACTTTACTAAATAAAATTGCGCACTGTTCATGCGGCACAAGGGCCCTCAATGTTAGAGGAACTCCCTTCCTCGAGAAAACTGAAAGCCTCTTTGCCAAACATCGCGAGCTTGGGTCATACACACCATGTCCTGATCTCGTCATGTGTTCATTCCAAGCATTTTCGATCACAATTATACTACAAACCTGTTCTCTTTCCACGAAAACACGATTGCATCATGACGAGTAAAACATATGCTGAATCAAATATCGTACAACAAAACTGGGATGACGAAATTCACTTAGTCAGGGCAAAACGAACAGACACAAAGCACAATTTGTCAAGACAAAAAGAGGTCTATTCCGCGCACGCAGTCGCTAGTATGTAATGCCATATTCCCCTGTATTGTTGTACATCGTCATCCAAACACACTGACCCAGGTAGAAAAGCACGACTCGAGGCTTGGCGCTTAGAAGGGGTTGTCCTCGGGTGGTATCTCGTGTGTGAAGAACTTGTCGAGCACGGGGATCTTCTTCATAATGTCATCGCGAACCTTGGGGACTTCGGCGAAGAAGAACAGAGCGAAGAAACCGGCTACACCACCGAATCCGGCGGCGAGAGTACCGCTTGAATGCGTGTTAGTGAGTGGCTGGAGAAACGGGCTCAAAAGACATACTATCTCGCGACGGTGCCGACTGTGATGCCGTGGTAGTTCTTAGGGATGGTGTACCTATGCAGCACGTTAGCCTCGGAATGCTTCGAGTCGCAATCGGCTTGTTTCGGGGGCGGGTATGCATGGCGTCGCTCTCCTCCTCTTCATGCTTTGTTCAAAATCCGTAGCCGTTGAACGCAATTTGTGTTTCTGTAACAACAGACCACACGACCTAGCCCTCCTCTTCCTCTACTCCTCCCATTGCTCCTTCATCGCGCCTCTCCATCTCCATGCACACCCACACGTGGTGGTAGATCCGAGGGAAAACGTACTTAGGACCGAAAGGGCTCTGGTAGGCCTTGTAGGAGCTGCGCATGCTCTGTGCCATGTTGTTAGCTTTTGCGTCATACAAACCCATGCTCCGGACCAGCCAGCAACTCAATGGCTCGGGAAGAGCAACTTACGACAGCAGCGGGGGTCTTAGCATGGTGGGCGAAAGATGTGGACGACATCTTGGGCTGGTCTGGCGTGCGGTTGCGATGTTGGAGTGTAAGAGCAGGGTGGACAAAGTTGAAGTTGCCCGGCGCCGCTGCGCGGGAGCAGAGGCTTGGCAGTGGGAGCCGACGAATGAGGTGAGCCGGGATTTTGCGGGTGGTCAGCATCACCCAGCAACTTTGCTTTGTCTCTTCTCAACTGATGTCGGTTGTGTGTCCTGGAGAGGATATTGTAATGGCATGTATGTGTAGGAGTATGCTGCGACAGGCTATGGCTGCAATCGAGCCCGCAGGCTTGAGGAGAGTTGCGCGCTGCCTCCAATTCTCCGCGTAGGCTTTTCTTGCGAAACACCGCTTAGGTTATACCTAGTTATACTCCTGCCAGACTCAACGACATTGTTAACCATGTATTGATGGGTCAGCTAGTTCTGCACTAGTTTTGGTATGCATCAGAGCGGCACCGTGGAACACATTACATCCACACAAACGCACAACTTTGGTCATTGCTTCATTTCGCGTGACTTGACACACCGATCGAGGTACTATCATATCGTCCACAGACGCTACCTCGGATTCGTATGCTCTCACGTGGATACGTGACTCTAGTTGGTTGGTAGCCTTCCTACCACCTCAGCCATCTCTTCATCGGTGTAGATCCTGAAGCCCTTGTCCTTGGTAACGCTAGCCAATTGCACGTTCTTGCTGTCCAGCTTCTCCTCCATGACCTGCTTCAGTGTCTTGAGCGTAAGAACCTCGGCTTCAGCCAGGGTCAGCGACTTGTGGAACTCGTTTTGTAGCTCTGCTTGTGCGCCCTCGGATCCAGAGCCAATAGCTTTGGCGTCGTAGCGGTAAAATGTGCCAGAAGGCTCGGCGTGGTATCTACAATCCCCATTAGCCCCGCTTTCGATACTATGACTTGCACCGTATGACGTACAGACTTGGGCCATCCTCATCGTAGCCTGCAATTAGCAGAGCAACACCAAACGGTCTGCTCATGATGCTTTCCTCGCCCTCTGCACCCTCACCAAATCTCAGCGCCAAGTCACATATCGCTTGCGTGCAACTCTCAACTCGTAGGGGCTCGGCGTAGTTGAAGGCGTGGTTCTGGCTCTCGACGCGGGCGTGCTCGATCATGCTTCGTGCATCGGCTTGCAGTCCAGACATGGCACAACCGATGTGGCGGTCAATCTCAACAATCTTCTCGACGGAGCTGGTCTCAAGGAGGGTGGAGGTTACGCGCTTCTCTACTCCGAGGATAACACCCTCACCCGTTGCTACCTGTGGGTGTTGTGAGTTTGTGTTGGCTAGCAAAGGCAGTGTGAGGCACCTACACCTATTGCTGTTGAACCCAGCTTGATGGCTTCTAGAGAGTATTCGACTTGGAAGAGACGGCCTTCGGGCGAGAAGGTGCTGTGTGTTTGTGAGCGAGGGGTTTAATCATAGCTGCGCGGGGAAACTGACTTGATGCCGCGATCTGAGAAGCATTGTTAGCATGTATATTCTAAAGCATAGGTATTAGAAAAGCTTACCATATTCGCTTCGTGCTATAAACTGCTCATGTTAGTAGAGAGCTCTAGCGGGGTTCGGCGAGGCGTACCATGGTGGCTGTCTGTGTAGGGAAATGCTGAAAAGTCGCGAATTGAGGCTACAGATATGTATCTCTGAAAAGAAGAAGAGAAGCAGGCGGCAGAGTGGCTGTGGGCTGTAGCAGAGGTGAGTTGGCGACTTGATGTTTCTCGAGCTTGACGGAGCTGCAAGGCAACATGAGCCGCGACATGGCGCTAGGGCGGGTTGCCAAGACCGGGATCTACCATTACCCATCACCAACTCTGGATGTAGGCAATTGAGCTCGCTGCACCCATCATTTTACTGTTACAACTGATGCCGTTGTCTGCAAATGCACTTCCACTTGCAGGCTTCATAGACTTGCAGGCTTCATAGTAATGCTGCCTAGTTCCCTCGTACGAATCCGTCAATGCAATATGCACAGGTCTACGATGATTGCAAATTAAGGAGAAAAAGATGGAACACGAAGGATTCGTCGTGCGGTGTTTACGCTGTCGTTCACAGGCATCGCTCATGTTTGTGCAGCAGTATCCATTTCACCAACAATTTAGGTCACGAGAATTCATCACTGCCCGTTGAGATGGAGGTTTATCTTGATTGGGTGTGGGCAATCTGTATTAAGGACTGGGATGGAGCCAAACGACGGCCAAACGACTGGAGACGACCATATTACATGTGCCTTTTTCGAAAGCTCGGTGCCGGAACGCGTACGCCTCTACCGGTCGCCTCTAATTGTCGTCTTTAGTTGTCGCCTCTTGCTCCAGTGCGGCTTCTAGGCCCCATGATTGGCGTCATGGCGTAAAGTCCGGGCCATGGAGAAGACACCATCTCTCTCCTGAGTTCGGGCCGGGGGCGCTATCCACGTCACCATATATTCTCGATCTTAAGCTGCTCGCAGTAAGCTCGCGTCCACGGTACGCTTGTAACGTAATGCAAGCACCACGTCGACTTTGGCTACGGGACGGCCATGTGGCGATGGCAGATTTGCAAAAGGGGCTGCACCTGTGGGAAATCCGACAGCTTGTCAACAGTCGACAGCCACAAACATCAGCCAACAGCATCGGCACTCCATGGATGATGTCTTGCAGGCATGCTATGATCTGTGCAGCTCTTCTCCTGTTCAGGCGAATCGGGAAGTGTCGATAAAGATATTTTTATCTCCGTACGACTCTAGCCTAGGGGGTTGACGTCGTTGGGTAATGGATTGGGTATTGTCTCCACTTCGGTTAATTACTAGCGGAGCCGGGAGCAAGAGAGAATCCCGGAGCGTTTC
Organism: Curvularia hawaiiensis; assembly: GCA_026262405.1. NCBI lineage: Eukaryota > Fungi > Ascomycota > Dothideomycetes > Pleosporales > Pleosporaceae > Curvularia > Curvularia hawaiiensis. The sequence goes on from JAODYC010000097.1 coordinate 49,768, forward strand.
TAGAAGGCCCGTTGGCTTTAACAGTCGTCCAAAACACAAGGAGAGAGTGAATGGTATGGATGCGGTGGAGTTTTGCGTGTTTCGACTGCGTGTCTGGCCTTGTCTGTCTATCTAGCAGTTAGAATTAACATAAGCGGAGGTTTTAAGCTTCTTTCGATCCGCACAAGCATGTGCGAATGTGCTTATTCGGGACGGGGACATGGACACTAATTCGCCTCGCCCGTGCGGCTAATGCACGTCCGGAGGCAGGGCCTAGAGTGCCTCGTCAACCGCGATGGCAATTACTCCTTGGCTGCTGGCAAACGTCACTGGCAATAAATATTTGCTCTGCCACCCTCTTTTGAATCTGCACTGCCATCGCCCTCCTGGCTTCTTCTTTACATTGTTGTAATAACAGTCGTTGCAGTCCCTCGTTACTTACATTATACCTAATACATCAATATGCGTCTTTCTTCCGCCCTCTTGGCCACCGCAGGCCTCTTGTCCTCGGCCAATGCTGCTATCAAGGGCTTCAACTACGGTGCTCAGTTTGCCAACAACCAGCCCAAGCGCCTCGTTGATTTCGAGTACGAATTCAATGCCGCCAAGCAGCTTCCTGGCACCAACGGATGGACCAGCGCCCGTCTGTACACCATGATCCAGCACGGCACTCAGAACAACGTCATTGAGGCCATTCAGGCTGCCATCAACACCAAGACGACCCTTCTCCTCGGTCTGTGGTGCTCAGCCGGCCAGACCAACTTCAACAACGAAATCACAGCTCTCAAGGCCGCTATCAAGCAGTACGGCACTGCCTTCACTGACTTGGTGGTCGGTATTTCGGTCGGTAGTGAAGACCTGTACCGCGTGACGCCCACATCCATCCAGAACAACGGCGGACCGGGTGCCCAGCCCCAAGAACTCGTCAAGTACATCAAGCAGACACGTGACGCCATCCGCGGCACAGCCCTCCAGAACAAGCCCATCGGCCACGTTGATACATGGACCGTCTACGTCAATGGCTCCAACTCTGCCGTCATCGACGCCCTCGACTTCATCGGCATGGACGCATACCCTTACTTTGAAAGCACACTCAACAACAACGTCGGATCCGGCAGCCAGCTCTTCTTCGACGCTCTCCACAAGACGCAGAACGCAGCCAAGGGCAAGCCTGTCTGGGTCACCGAGACGGGATGGCCTGTCAGTGGCAAGCAATCCGGCCAGGCGGTTGCCAGCCCTGAGAACGCGCGCATCTACTGGGAGGATGTGACCTGCCAGTTGGTCAAGGACAACGTCAACCTGTACTACTACATTCTGCAGGATGTGCAGTGGGGCACCCCCTCGCCTTCGTTTGGTATCAAGCCAGGCGGTGACTTGATGAGCGTCAAGCCTCTGTTTGATCTTTCGTGCCCAGCGAAGAAATAAGTTGGAGGTTCTGTCCGAGTTTATAAGCGAAGGACTTGTACAGTCCTTGCGAATAGTGTGACTACCATTCGAATGTTCTTGTTGGACTTCTTTTAAATCATCCTCTCTGTACATATTAGAAGAAGAAAAAAGCATTCATCCTTAACGACAATTTAAAAATGACAATAACAAAAAGTTCCATATCATTCTCCTGGCTTTGCTGCATTTCTCGTGTCATCT
>JAODYC010000097.1:64769-104644 GCA_026262405.1 Curvularia hawaiiensis
TGCGATTGCTAGTATCCAACAACGTGTCTCCATAACGCTCCCGTAAATCAATCGTTAGATCTAGGGCAAAAGCGGCCGCTAGATCTTGCCATTGACTCGTCTTTAGCGTTCCCCCACGCCGAGTATGTCACAAGCCAGAAGATCCTGCCATGCGCGCTCAACACAGGAACTGATTCCAAATGCTCTAGTAAGTAATAAAGCTGGTACCTATGCTGTCGCTAACTTATATCCTAGGGCTTTGGGTCGTGGCTAGCGACCATAGCAGTTCGAGTGAGTGAAATGTCACACTCAGCCACAAATTTAGAGAGCCGAACTCGTGCATGAAGGAGCTGCAGGTAGACCCTTAGGATTGAGTAAGAGCGGAACAGCCAAGTGACACACGCCCATTACCTATAATTTGACCTGTAAATGATAACCCCAGGGGCTGGGCTTTCTGCACGCACATCTTAGTTACGCCACATCCACTCTAATGATACAGGGAAGTGAAACGCACCGAGCGAAAAGCGCTGTGAAATACCTGCGAAGACGAATTCCGGGAGAATATTGCCAATACCACCCAATGAACATGCAACACGAGACAGGCTCATGAGCTTAGAAGGCACAAAGGTGTCTGTTGGAAAAACCCGCCTACGGAGCAGCTCCCCAAGCAATGGGTGACGTCCACCTAGAAGCGAATTCAAGATATCTGATTGGCGGGAAGAATTGCCGTCTCCCAATCGAAATCAAAATTCCTTTTACGCTATTCAACGCTACATAACTATGGGAACCGTTATCAGAGTGTAGGTTTCTGGATCTGTGTCATCATCTCAGCCTCCAGATCACCTTGCCAACGCCTCTGCGGTCCCGACATGCGCCCTCTGCGACCACTGCTCCCATCTGCCACACGCCCACCAAACGAGCCCCTTCCCCCATTGCCCCGTGACCGCGTCGCCTCGGCATGCGATCAATGCCGGACACGCAAGATCAAATGCAACGGCGACCGACCCGTGTGTCTCGAGTGCGTCAAGCGCTCGACGTCGTGCCACTATGCGACGCGGTCAGCGGAAACCCAAGGCCAAGCGCTGAAGCGAAAATACGACGCTCTGCACGCTGAGAATGAGGCCTATGCCGAACTCTTTAACCTCATCAAAACCCGGCCAGACGATGAGTCGCATGAAATCTTGCGTTGCATCAAAACGGGCTCAGATGTCATGGATGTGCTGAGGCGGATCAAAGAAGCCGACTTGCTCATGCAACTCAACCCCACAACACCGACAACCACGCCTGACGTCAAACACAAGTATACGTTCCCCCTCATGTCGGGTATACCGGCCCATCTTCTCAATCCAGATCCTAATTACCATCCCGAGGCGTCGCCTGACTCGATTGATCGCAATGGCAGCACATCTGCTGGTTGCTGAAAGCCGTTGTGGCAGGCGGTTAGAACACGCTGTTTACCCTTGGACTGATTTTCACTTTTGCAAGACGACAGAGAAACGTCATTTTTCATTTTTATGGACCCTTTCTGTCAGGAAAAAACTTGAATTTTTGCCGGTGGGTACCATCATCCCTACTATAGAATAAATCTGCAAGAAAAAAAATCAGATAAGAAAAAGAAACGTTACAAATTGGGATGCTATGGTAAGTGTGTCTCTGGCCGATAAATTGGTGTGTCCTGGTCAATACAACAGTTTAAATCCAAGTGACGTGTGCAGCATACCTACTGGGTGATTGGAGCAACCAAGATTTTTTCCAACGCTGGAAGGGAGTGGCCACGTGCATTGGTGATGGCGTTCCTAGAGACGAAGAATCTTGCCTCTGATTGCTTACGGTTACTTACTTGAAAAAAAAAAGAGATCCTTAGAGCTATTATTCAAGATACAAGGCGTTGAATCAAACAACTGACAAGATGCAATAGAGACAAAGGAAAAAGGGTTAAAGGGATACCATGGGTTGTAGTGGATAGTAACCACAGAACAACCTAATACAACGCCAGGGAACATAAAACGAGCTGACTATGGCGGAGATTTTGAAAATTTGTAAAAGTGTGCCAGGGAATTTTGCTCCTTATTTTACTAGTCTCTTCGTCCACGATCATCTCGAGCACATAAAGATACAAACAGCGCTGAAAAAGCCACGCCCTACGATCTACGCCTCCATCCAGATCAACCACTGTTCCACAGTCGCAATGCGAGAAGCAGACGATTCTCCGTTCATGAGTTTGCCAATGGAGCTGCGCTTCCATATCTATGACTATCTGGTGGACTTTGTCTACCAGCCCGTTTTCTCCGAACCCTGCATCTGCAGCTGGGAAGTATATCAAATACCAACCGCACTACTTCAACTCAACAAGACTATATACGAAGAGGTGAAGCACCCCTCCATACAGAAGCCCTTACAGAGGGCCAATGATCAGCTTTCACCCAAAATCGTTCTCGGCCCAACGCGCACTGTGATAGATCCTGTATACATCGCGCTCTCGGATATCTTCCATCGAGCTGGCAAACAACTCCACACATCTTCAGGCGGGCCTCGAGAGCGCGGTAACGAGGTAGAGAATATCGGTCTTGAACTCGCATCCTGGTACAACGATATCTATCTGCCGCAGCAGGTTCCTAGTGGGCATGAAGAAGCCTTTGATACCCAGACTGAGTGTAGGCCTGAACGCTTGCACAAGTTTGTGCAGCAAACTTTGAAAAGAATGGTGGTCAAGAAGACCTGCGAGATTCGCATTCGGCTCTTGGTACATCCAAAAGGACTCCCTTCCAAAGCTCCGCTCTCCTGCTACATTTGGTACGAAGCCATGGCCGCGGTAGACACTACACGACGAGCGCTGAGTCCTGAGATAGGCCGCGAGCTCAAGATAGTGTATCGATCACCTAACCTCAAGAGTAGCATGGCGCCAATGTACGACCACTACCAAAAGCGTCGGTGGAACATCAAGGCCGCAGAGGCGCATGAGAGAGATCGAGGCTTGTTTGACATGGCTGGAGTGTCCTGCTGGGGATACAGCTGTACCTAGTCTTATCAACATGGACGCTATTGCGAAGAAATTTGATAATTCTAGAATATTTGGCGAACCTGGCAATGTTACCTAGAGATACAACGTCGTGAATTACTTTTCGGATCCTGTACCAATGCCTATGTGATGGTTCCGATATGGTGAGGCATGTGTAGGATAGAAAGAGCTTCTTGCTGTCAGCAGGTATCCTTGATACGCTAATGCAATGGCAAGCATGGCTGCTGATCGCAATGCACGAAAGGGTAACTGTAATGCATCCAAGAACAATTGTAATGCAGTTCCTCATGACCTCCAGCAGGTGATTGCAATGCGTAAGAGAGCGACTGTAATGCATGGATGTCAATGTGAGGGATACTGTATTCGCATTATTCTGTCTAGGAATCTCTATTTTGTTGTTCAGGTAAAATATACACAATTGAATCGTAGGGTCGTAAGATGCTGATGTTTTATACAGGGGAAGTAGGCAGTTCTGAAATTGTTAAATCACCACCCTTCCCTCTACATCGGCGAACAAAAAACAAGAAGTTTAAGCTCCAATGGCCTGAGGGTTCCAGAACACGCCTTTGGGATCAACCTTTGCCTTCAGCTCGGTCAGGCGCGAAGTCACCTCACTGCCGTAGTACAGCTTATGCGCCGTTGCGGCGTCGTACGAAGGGTCAACGTAGTTCAGGTAGGCACCAAACTGCGTCTGAGGCTCAGCGTTGATGATGGCATCGTTGATACCGTTGATGAAATCCTTGGGTGTGTCGCCGTAACCCCAGTTCTGGAATACCCACAGACTCTTACGGTCGTCGTAGGCGGCAAATGAAATGTCCTTCTTGTTGATAGCCGAGCCAGGTCCACCGTAAAGGTTCATGATAACGTACCATTCCTGGGAACTGGCGGTTTGGAGGTGGTCGTAGAGAGAACCGAGAGCCTCAGACGTAAGGCCACTGGACTCCGGGACGGTGACGGACTTGGCGAAGAAGTCCTCGTGTTCATCATAGCCAGTGGTGGGGACTTTGAGGGTAGTCTTGCCGGATACCTTGACGAGGTAGTCGTACCAGTTGAGAGACTCGACCGATGGGCTGCTGGGAGCAGGAAGGTTGCGGAGCAGCTCAGGCTTGATCTTGGTGTTGAACTCATCGACGGAACCGAAGAAAGCGCCGCTCAGACTGTAACCCTTGTAGCCGTCCAGGTAGACGCCGAACGCGATACGATCGTCGATCACAGAGCTGTTGGTGGCTACGTCCTGGAGGTGGAGGAACGTCTTGGTCCAAACATCCTTGGAGTCGTGAATGCCCTTGAATCCAAACGAGAAGTACGTAATGCTTTCTGGTGCAGCATGGGTCTGAATGTAGAACTTGGTGACGATGCCAAAGGAATCAGCAGCACCCCTGATGGCCCAGAAGAGGTCAGGCGACTCGGTAGACGAAGTCTTGACCAGTTTACCGTCGGCTGTAACAACCTCAGCCCCGACGATTTGGTCCATAGCCAATCCCCAGTGGCGAGAGGTTTGGCCGTAACCTCCATGAGTGTAGTGGCCACCGATACCTACACCAGGGCAGGTACCGTGGGCGACAGCAGCTTTGCCTTGGGTCCAGAGGCCGTCGCCAAGGTTTCCGAGGCGAACACCACCTCCGACAGCCGCAATACCGTTGTCCTTGTTAAGATCGATTGTTTGAAAAGATTGAAGATTGATCTGCATGGCGCCATTGATGCCACCAGTGTTGAAGTTGGCGTAAGAGTGACCACCGGACTTGGCTTGGACCTTGATTTTATTCTCACCGGCGCAGACGACAGCATCTTGAACATGCTGCTCGGTGGTTGGGAGGACAATAACAGCAGGACTGAATGGTAAACGCAGATTGTAAGGTTTTGCAAGCTGCGCATACTCGCTGTCACTGCCTGTTTTGAAAGGCACGCTCTTTCCGTCCAGGCATTTGACAAGTGCTTCAGGCGCTGAAACTGGTGCAGGGGCCGGAGTCGAAGGCGTAGGTGAGGATTCGCTGCTGTCGCCGCCACACATTCCGAAACCTGGTTGGCATCCAGTTCCGCACTGTCCGCTATCAGTCTTGAACCAGCCTAGTATATTGTGAGTGGTGTACTTACCCAAGCAGATCCACTTCCACAATAGCCGTATTGAGAGCAGCAATCTCCAAAAGTAGAACCCTTGCATGTGAGGCCGGCAGTTCCGCCGCAAGATCCGTCTGTCGAGACGTCCCTCTTGTCGAGAACTGCGGTGGGTGTAGCCGAGACGGCGCCAATGGAGACCAAACCCACGGCAAGAGATACGAGTAACTTCATGCTGGGCGTGAAGAATGGAATTAAGATTGTACCGTAGAGGATGGCGCAAGACGGCAATTAAGTAGAATGTCGACTGTCAGCAAGGTGTCACCCAGGGTCCAGGGTAGCTGCTCAGTGAACTAATCGGGACGCGACGGTTGTATTGGGCGAAGCACGATGCCTGACAAACACAATTGTCAAGGTCGTGACTTCGAAGCTTTTGCCCAGAGGACAACGGTGCTTTTTAACCACTAACAGACCTGCAGTGGCGACTCCTTGCTGCACTCCAAGGGACCTGCATCGAGCGCATGCCCTGTCGATCCACCGAACACGACGAAATCTCATCTACCCCATCAGCCAGCACCCGACTTCCATGATAGTGTGTGCATTGAATGGGCCGCCTCGGTCCTAATACGAGCTTACTGGGCCGGTGCCGACATCAGCACGGACAGCTATGACGAAAAGTTAACCCAGCTCCTCGTCGAGTTACACTGCCACAACTGCTTCAAAGGGAAAGCCCTCAATGTCATACAGCATTGGAGTGTACCAGTACCGTCTCGTAAAGGATATGTTGTATGGCAGCTGAAAAGCCCTGGAGATGTGTGCGACATGAATTTGCTGACTTTGTTTTACTCCGGTAATTTGGTGGCTCTTATCCGGGGCAACGATTCGCCCTTGAACAATATTAGAGGGGCGAAAGTGAATGCTTGGCTTGGCCGTTATTAGATGTGGGCTATAGCGGGCCTCAATGGATTGATGCATGTCAATTGGTGGTACCGAGCGGAAGCACGTTCCACTCCGTCATTCTATTTTTGGCCTGATAGAGCTCCGGAAAAAGGAGGCGCAGAACGCCGAATGAAATTCCCATAGGTGACGTATTCGTATCGGTTTAGCAGTTCAATAGTGTTATGGCTTGCAGTACCCTCTATTCTGATGTTGCGAAAATAGACAAGAAACGATGAACGCCTGACCGCTTAACAAAATCAAATCCCTTCAGCTGAACCCACGAAACTACTCGATTCCGCCACTCCTTCGTTGAGGCTCAAACAATGGCTCAAATTCAAAGACCCTCCACAAGCCCTAGTGGCTCAGGTCCCTGAGGTCCATCACCTCTAGTCCAAATGGTCTCGAGGACTGGCGGGTTGCTATCAATATCATTGGGATCTGTGCGAATAATCCTGTCCACTTTTTCGTTGCGTGTGAGCGCCGGAAACTCCCAGTTCTTCCTATATGTAACTTGTCAGCTTCGTGCCATCCCTAGATTGAGTGCATTGCAATGGCATACCAAGTGTTTAGGGTACCCGGAAGTTCGTCTAGTTTGCTGAGGTCTTGTTCAGCTTTAGTAAAGATCCACGCTGTGCCTACACTTTCCATGGCCATGGCTTGACTGAGCAGCTTCTGGTAACTGACTTGCCTGGACTCCGACATCTTCGGGTAGACAACCTTTTCATACTGCGGGTCCACAATGTTATCGAAGAAGACAGCTCCAAGATTTTTGTCCCGATCACCTGGGATAACCAGGTTGGCAGGAAGTGGCGGGATCTGGTCAGGGTGCGATCTGATCCAGCACTTGCTCTTCGAAATCGCTCCCCCTCCTCCAAGTGCAGTGTAGAAAGCGGATGGCCTGGTGGGCACTTTGTTCCAACGCCGAATTTGTGCTCGTAGCTCCTCAAGTGGAGGAACATTACCGTCGCACGTCGTCGGGCCTATATCGTCCTCCACTTCTTTGCTAGGAAAGCAACCGCGGCGAACAAGATGCACCAAAGTGACATTGAGAACTTCTGCGTGTGTGCTATGTAAAGCATTCTCAATATATCTAGGAAGGTCGGGAGCTTTCAAAGCTAGGGATGTGAGCAATCAAGAATGCGGGAAAAGACAGCAACACTTACCAGCATCGGCAGGAACAGAAGTTGGTACTGCATTCGAGAATGGACCAGCAGCACTCCAAAGAAGTGCGAGGGAAATTGGAAATGCAAGGAGAGATTGGAACCTCATCTTGCGTTAAAGACGAGGCGAATTCAAAGAAAAGAAAGCAGGGTTATGAATGAGTGATTGCTCAGTAGGTTCAAGGTAGTGGAGTGGTACGAAATCTTGAAGATACTCAGGTGTGGTTATATGCTCTTCTTTCCCTCTCTAAGCGCTGAAGACTGTATATTGATTCTATCTATGAAGCTTACTACCAAGCCGCCCCACGAAACAAGGCAGCCTGTTTCATGAGTGACGAGAATAGCGTTGGGAGGAATCATCACCGAGACACTGCCATGCGGATTCTTTGCGTGCATGTTTGCTTAATATGAATGGATCCAACTATGGCAAGGCATCTTTAGATAACAGCAGCGCTTGGGGCCCACTAACGTCTTACTTCTATACATGCGAAACAAACAACATATTCCTTCACGAAGGGGCCAGCTTTTCCTGGCTTTCTGAACCAGGGGGTTTTGATCTATCGCCCGACGGACCTGATGAGCTCCATCCAAACAGCCTTTTCGCCTGCTCGACTACGCCGAGCTTCTCATCGTGCACGTAATCCGGACAATCCACTGGATCGTCGCTGTGCCAACACAGTTTGCCGTTCCGCATTTTGTGCGATCGCTGATAAGCGACACTTCCAGGCTCTCCTTCCATTGTCGCACCGTGTTGCCGGAGGATTTGCATCACTTCCGCCTTCTTCCCCGGTTCAGTAGTATCTTCTATGGAGTCGAGGAAATGCAACACCTTCAGGAGGGTTATTTTGGAATCTCATGTCTACTGCGGCATGAGAACTTACAGGACGAAACAATATACGTCCTTCATTTGCTTTGTGCCCGAGCTCTTCTAAACAATACTTCAGGACTGGGATATCTCCAGCCATCGCTGAAAGACCAACAACATCTCCTCTTTCACCGCAATCCCAGTCCTTAGTTTGTGGGAAATGCTTCAGGTACGCCTTGAACATGGGAAGTCCAGAACGAGAAGCGACAGTGTGCGGATACCCTAGCCAATGGTCCTGTGGGGGCCAGTCTGGGTTGTCTCTAACAAGGCGTTCAAACTCCTCAATATCCTTATTTTTGATTGCCTTGAGAATATCGCCGCCGATTCTCTGGGTGGTTGCATTATCCATGGTATTGTTTCAAAGTGATTCGGAAAAGGGTGCGAAGGATTTGGTGGCAGTAGAATATTGTAAGGTCCAGGCCGAAGTCGTGAAGAGCGAAGGGCGTTCTTATGTCAGCGGGTTGGTTTAACCGCCCGTAACTCCTACCGTAGAGGATCCCTGTATTTGTCACGCGAAGTAACCAATAGCATTTTACTCCGGAAGCAGGGTGCCTCTAAGGCAAGCAACTCTCGTTTCAAGTGTATACAAAAATACTAGCATTCTTTCTTTACCATACCGAGTACCCAAAATAGTGTGCAGTTCTGCGCCTGGTTTTTGGGGTCTATCACGAGGTCCGGTAACACGATTGTGATGATTCGAGAATAGGCACCGAGGGTTATGGGATCCAGTGCTCCAAGTCATTGAGGATAGAGATACACCTGGTACGTATAAATGTAGGTCATGTCCGGTGTATCTGATAGCATTCAACCAGACACGTCTTTCATACATTCTCAACTTCTCTGCTCTTGTCTTGCAACATGCATCGTTTCTCTTCGTCTGCACTACTTCTTTCTCTTCTCAATAGCTACCTCTCCGAAGCTCGTCCGGCTCCACAGGCAGATCCAGCTCCATGTTCGACTATCGTAAATCTGCCTGAGGCAACTCTCACTATCAGTCCAGGCCCGTCGAATGCTGTGGTGAATGGCTTCCCTGATGGCGCGACCTCTACAATCGAGGCCAATGGACCAGCCATTACCATTGGACCAAACCTGTTATCCTTGAACGCGGAGAACAATGTCAATCTGAATGGCTTCGTATTTCTGTTCAGCGATAATTTCTGTCCAGCATTCGTCATTCCAATCACCACTCTACCTAGTACCAGCGAGCCTACGGCCTTCATTCCAGTACCTGCACCCACTGATACACCTGATGATAACCCCGAAGAGCCAACAACCGATCCCGAACCTGTGCCTGATCCGAGTCCTCCTGAAAACCCTGATACACCTGTTGATCCTCCCAGTGATCCTCCAGAGGATCCTCCCAGCGAAGAACCCGACCAACCAGATGTTCCTATCCCGATACCATCTCCAGTCGACCCTATCCCAGTACCAGATCCGAATCCAGTCGACCCGGTGCCTGATCCAGTTGAGCCAGTCCCGAACCCAGCTGATCCAGTTCCAGACCCAGTCGATCCCGTGCCTGTGCCCGATCCCATCAATCCTATACCTGATCCTGTTGACCCCGTGCCTGAGCCGGTCATACCAGTTCCAATCCCAGACCCAGTTGATCCAGTACCTGACCCAGTTGATCCAGTTGACCCAGTTCCGGACCCAGTTGACCCAGTCGATCCAACCATCACACCACCTCCTTCACCACCACCACCCAACAACGAAGATCCTGAGTGCGAAACCTCAACAGCAAACGTGTGTACACAAGGATGCAGCTTTGGCACCGACTCGCTAGGCGTCACGACAACCACTTCATGCAAAGATCCCACTTGCACAGCAACAGCTGCTTGCGGCGTCTCTGACACCACTTCGACCACGACTATTGAAGCGCCAGCATGCTCCCTCGAAAGCGTGGCAGATGGCTACCCCTTTCCCGTGGACGGCAACGGCCCGCTACCACGTGCTGATGCTGTGATCACCGAACCGGCGCCAGCTGATCCGCAACCTACTCCCAGCGGCGAGCCAGAATCACCTCCTAATGAGCCTGAAGCCCCTCCCAGTGAGCCCGAGACGCCTCCTAGCGAGCCACCAGCTCCCGCGCCCGCGCCTCCCGAAACCCCTCAGCCTTCTGATCAGATCTTCGAAGCTGGCAAGCTAACCGCCGGTGACGGTACCGAATCCATTGTCATATACAGCTACGCTCGCGACGCACCCCTCAACATCTGCAATGCCACTCCCTTTTATAAAGAATCGACGCTCGTGGGACTATCTAAGAAATTCGACATCCCAGACTCTGACTATAAGAACTGTGACTTTGTGGGCATTGGGAGTGAGCCGCTGGGAATCAATTGTGAAGGGAAGGAGAGACTACCATGTGTAGTGATCGAAGGTTCACAGCTGAAGAGTTGTCTGGCGGGGAACGATGATGTGTTTGGTGTCACGTGGAGGTGCAATGAGTAGGGTGGTTTGGGGGTTTTCTGAGTGCATCTAGGGACAGTGAAGGGTGTCTTGAATCCGGACTTTGGAGTTGGGGGGACATTATGCGAGGAAGAGATTGAAATGGTGAGTGGATTTGTAGCATATTTTCACATGAGACATCACAGATATTGGATGTAGAGTTTTCTATCGGACGGCGAAATTTTGGGTTCATATTCTATAGAATGACGTGAGGCGTATACAACATGAGAAATTTTCGTCCCTTTGAAAGTCAAGTATGTCACTTTAGACATTACCCGTATCTACCTCCGCCTTCCAGCGACCCAAAAACTCTTCTACCATCCACCTATACCTCCTCTCTGCCATCTTCTTTCCAGTCTCAGTCTTCATTCCTCGCGGATACACCTCGAAGATCTGTTCAATGACATCAACATCAAACATAGTCAAATTGTGAGACCGATGCCTACTCTTATCCAGCTCAAAAATGTACCTAATGATACCAACCGCACCCAGCTCGTCAAGTCGATGTGCGTCTTCGATGATACGGAAAGCAGGATATGCATCAGCGAAGGCCTTTGTGCTTTCTTCCTCAAGGACGTCGGGGTCGATAGACACCTCCACGGCGAGAAAGGCTGCTTGACGGCGAATCGGCAGCGGACAGCCAGTAGGCTTGAGAAACTCGTCGATGATATCGAGCGGGTCGCGTGTCTTCACTTCGCTTTTAGATAGTTCATCGCCGACGACACGGGTCATGCATGCGACCCAAACAACAAGAGGATCGACCCTGCGCGCCCACTCGTACCTTTTTGACTCATGTTTGAGTATGTGTGCGGCGTTTGAAACAACGCGGCGGACATGTTGGTAGTTGTATGCAGTGTCCGAGTTGCATAGGAATCTGAACACTGCACGGTTGACGGCTGTGAACCATTCATGATCATCCTCTTTGATGCCTAGACGATCCAAGTCGAATAGCGGTTCGTCGCTGCCGAGGAAAGGGGACAGCCCGACGCTGAGTACAGGGGGCGGTAGTGTGCTTGATGGTACGTTGTTGAGCGGAGTTATGAAAAGAGACTCCGGAACAGCGAGATCCGAATAAGCAGATGACCGGATTTTGGACTTGTTGGACACATCGTTCCCAGAACGACGTTTACGGGAGACAGATAGATGACGGGAGATGGACTTTGCGAGAGACAGCATGGCTGACCTCTTAGGTGTAGAGATTTTTGTCACTGATATATCGGAATCGTAACAAGCTGGATGAGATTTGAATAGAGTGTTGTTGTAGAATTAGTTATGAAGGATTGATTATTTAAGAAGAGTAACGGCTAGGGCTTGTTTGCAGTGCCAGCTTAGACTGTGCACATACACTGAAGTGGTACTATTCGCATATGATACAGCGTATGAGTACAACTCTACATTGTGTCAAGTTATATGTCTTACGTAGAGTGGTCTCACTCCTACTTTCACCGAAGCCTGGCTCAACGTTACCTCCATCGAAGCCTTGGAGCTGAGATCCTGGGAAAGACAAAATGGTCTCATACCGGAATCATATTCGGTGTTCGAGCAGAATGATAGGCAACGAAACTGTATAATGTCTGAGACTGTCAGTGAAAGAACAGACAGTGAAGAACAAAGACTGAGTGACTTTTGTTTCTCTATGGCTGACATCAGCGCACCTGGGCATAGTACGTCACAGACCCGTGGAGCACAAATACAAGCACAAATGCACAGTGAATGTACATGCAAACGGACCCGTCCATATCGACACCTAGCTGTCGTTTGCCAACAAGCCCCGAACGTTCCAGAAGCGTCTAATGGTATCACCGGAAGAGATTACAGCAAACGCACCCGCTCCTCACCTTTACCGCTCCACTTCTCACTCCCAAATGCGGCAGCGCAAACGCAGACTGAAGTCACGTGTAGGCTAGCCAGTAGCGTCTGCCTGGTAGTATATAAAGCGTCCACCCCCCATACCCTTCTGTTCTCCTCATACTTACCTTCTCGCGATGGGCCCGTTCAAGATGGTGTCTCATCTGGCTTGTTCACCTGCATCGTACATCGCGGCGTGGATTGAGCTATAAATTCGCCTCATGGCGTATTTGGCGGGACAATTTTTGCTGGACGCATCTTCAGATGCTTTTACCTTTTTCATTGAGTCTTCTGGCATGGTTCCAGTTGCTTGAGGAAGATGGGTTTGTGTAGCTTTGGTGTCATTGCGTAAGATGCTTCGCGTACTAGCATAGGCGTAGGACGAATGCGCTATGGCTTAGGAATGATGGTACATATGGACCAAGTGCTTCAATATTTGGACAAGTAGATTGTTTGCCGTGTTGCATTTGATATACTGCTTTCTTCTATGTCTTCACTTTCAATTGGTATGTGCCAGACTCTCCGTAATCTGGTGGCGTGAGCTTCCTGTAGCCTTCCGTTGACATGCTCAAGTCTTGCGGTTGCATTGTGCAAAATCAGCCCTGGCAATGCCCATAAGTCTCCTCGTTTCCCTATTGTAACACACATGGCGTGCTTTTGTCGTGTGTAATCATACTAGTATATTTCTCTGCGTTCAGCTGCCTTTGCTTGGCTCACCAGCTTTCACCGAGTCTGGCGCAGAAGCCTGTCCCTCTGCTTCTTCTAAGGCACCACCTTCATCCACAGTGCCATCCTGTTCCTCACTCCGCTTCGCCTCCTCCAACGCTCGGTACTTCCTCCTCGACTTCTTCCCCGCACGCGCCTTCTTCATACTCTTTTCCCTCGCCTTGACCCTCGTCCTGGCATCATCGCCTAGTTCCAACTCTTCAATACGGTCCTGCAAAATGCGTCTCGCCATCTTCCGATTAATCTCTCTGGACCGCGTATCTTGATACTTGACAACAATGCCTGTGGGAATGTGCTTAAGTTGCACAGCAGAAGAAGTCTTGTTGATTTTTTGACCACCCGGGCCAGAGCCTTTGAGGAAGTTCTCTATCAGATCTGATTCAAGAAGCACCGGGCGTGGTGGCAGGGCTTTGGAGAGAAGCGCAGGTACGCTATGAAATGCCGCATGTTGGATCCCCGTGGAGGTAGGTGCCCGAGTTAGGACGAGACGGGCAATGGACGGAGGGAGATGCATTTTGAAAGTATCAAACTTGGACGCAATATATCAACAGCATATTGTGGCAGCATTGGCTCACAGAAGGGCTTCGTTATAGCGTAAAAAGCCGTCGTTGTTGGCCTCGAATGGTGTCGCGCGTCATTAGACGGCTGCAGAGCGGATCCACCCCCCAGATCCCTGCACTCAATCCGCCCGGTCCCTGAACTGTCAATCTCCCCTTCCATCGTCCACCCGATTTCCATGCCATTCTAAATTCGCCGCGCGCCGCACCCGGACTACCCAGCATCTCGGCCGACCGTTTATAACAAGTACCCAGCGCTGCTTCTCTATGGTTGACACGACCTCCTTCGCAACCGTCGTCCTGCTATCCTCTGCCTCCGCTCTTCTTCTTGCCGCAATGTTGTACCCATCTACCATGCTGCGCTGGTTCCAGCGCAAGCGATACCAATACGAAGTCACATTCTCGCTGTACATGTTGACGCCGACCGAGAAGTTCATCTTCAGTGCGTTCTTCCCGTTGCAAGCGCCCTTCCGACATTTCAGCACCCGCATGCCTCTTTCTGCCTCTACGCCCGCCTAGCCACACGCTGCATAGAAACAACAAGGAGAAACACTAATCCAGACCGACAGACTCGATACTCTTCCTCCTCCTTTCCCTCCTCATAATCGCCGCTTCTCTGTACCTGCCCGAGCACCTTTCCATCATCGCAAATCGCATCCTCTACTACGTCTCCGGCAACCAGCAACCGCTTGCGACCGACGCACACAAGATGGCGGGCTCGGGCTTGTCTCCCAATGCGCCTTTGGGCGGCGATGTACCAGCCATGGGAAGGGCCTACATGGAGCCATAGGAAGACATGGTAAATTGTTCATATAGATGAAAGGAAGCTGCATTTGCTGGGAAATAGAGGGTTACGGCGTTTAATGATGGGTACGCTGCCATGTTGTGTGTTTGAAGGCGTTATGACCAACAACGTGCGTGTACGGAAAGAGTAAAGAGCAGATGGAAGATGGATATACTGCAGACTCCGTTCATCTGCTGGCGGTGGCTATCTCCCTAGCCATCTTACAGCCACGCCTGCACCGCATATCGCCTGCCTTGAAGAATATATTCCTGCCTGTAGGCAGAGCTCAACCGGCATGGCCCGCAAAGACAACGATACGAGATACTATACCTAATGTTAATACCTTTGCGCTATTTACTACTTTTCCTTCTTTTTCCTTTTTTCCTTGAAGGCAGCTGAATGACTGCCTAAAAACAGCCAACTTCGTCATTGATCTGCCACGTACGCTGCCTACGCGGTATATTCCGCCATAACATCGTATCGGCTCACGTGAACGTCAATGTATGCGCCATGGCATGCACCATGCACCTTGTGCAGAAACTAATCACACCGATGAGCTACGTATGTCCGTAGGTGGGGCGATCAGGCTCTTCACCGTATGCGTTGTTGGGAGCTTCATTCAAGACTTGACCGTCATTAAAGTTTGTAGCCGAGGCATATTTCAAATAGGTGTATGTGGTACAAAGAAAAACAAAACCATGCGTTCAAAATTGAGCTAGTAGGAACATGAGGTCTTAGATACACTTGCCACTTGATGTGAATGTGAGAAACGGAAAAGAAGCCTCTTAGGATGCCTGGTGAAAATATACATTATGGCTGAAACGGCGATGCTATTGTTTGTCATAGAATGTAAGAGTAGTAACGCTTCATGCTTGCCTCCATGACAGTGAAAGTCCGCCCACGGTGTATAGTGTAAAACATCAATGCTCATGTACAAATGCATTCTTTCCCATCCTCATATGCCAAAAAGAACGCTAACAGCATTGTTCAGCGCTGCGGCCGTGTAGTCGTTGAGGGTTACAAGAGCTGGCAGATCATAAGCGGCCTTGACATAAGCCTTTCCAGCAGCGTCATCGCTGATAAGAAACACAGCAACGGGGATGTTGATCCCCGGGACGCTCTCCTTGACCTCTTTCGCTATGCCACGGGCGAATTGCAACTGTTTCTCAAAAGCCTGAGCGTGGAACCTGAGAACGTTTGCCGTGGCACAGATGACAACTATGACTGCTCCACTTGAAGGCAGAAAGTCTGTGTGCATTTCTGTTTTGCCGTAGTCAAGACGGTACGGAACATGCCGTACTTTCCGTGGCAGTGCCCTGCCCAAGGGCTCGAATGGATCCATGTTTTTCGCGAGCGTTGTTGAAGGAGGATGGGGTACCATTGGCGTGAATAGAGTAATTATCTCGGCTTCGTTGAGTTGCCGTAGTCTTTCGAGCGTTCTCTTCGGACATTGTACGATTTTGGCGTTGCCGGTGGTTGAAACGCCGTAACTCATCCTGATCAAAGTCGACTCGCTAGGCAGTAGATAGGCAGTCTCTGAGTGAAGCTTTTAGAGGTCAGGAAAATCTCTGATTGTTTCTTTCGTACGACCAAAGGTCGTGTTTGATGTATTAGTAATTCAGTAATGGCAATGCCACACAAGACGGACAGATGGTGCATTCAAAGATTGCACAGACATCTCCCGTGAGAGTCAAGATACTCTCCAGTATGAACTCCCACGAAATATACCAGCTCACGGCTCTTATGTGCGATACAATAAGCCCGACTTGCTCACGGTGCGACTGCGGTAATGCTTGAGCAGAACTTGAGAATGGGGAGCGTTGGTGCTCAAATCAAAATAGAAGATAGGGTTATGGCCAAGAAGAAGTACAATGGTGTGATTAGCCAATCTCTTCCTTGGACAGTCCAGAAATATGTAGTTCGACCAGGATATTATGCGTGGGTCGATCACAGAGTGGGGCGTGATCGTTCTGTAGATTTCGGGAAACGTTGGATAATTAAGTCAATCGAGACCGAACTACTAGATGTGCATGTCGATAATATTGATATTATTGATCAGGGTAGTACCAGATCAGATGTGAAGAGGGTAGGACAAACCTTCGACCATGCGGGCACAGCTCACAGATAAAGCAAAATCATTTGGGACTGTGTGCTAAGCGGAAGTGATGCCGAATGGCTGACACTAATCGTCAACGGCCACGACCGATACAACGCAAGCGTTGTGGTGGCGCAACTGCGTATGTAGACCGATACTTGGACGGGCACCTCGACGCATGGCAATGGTTCTATCGGGCAGTAGCAGGATCGTGTATCAATGACAGACGCGGTTGGGTAGGATGACGCATGCGGGACATCAGTGCACTGTCGATATGTATGAGGAAGTGATAATCATGATGATCCAGAGATGCTCTAATGCTGATAGAGATGAAGACGAGAAGCAATAGTCTTGACGGCCGGCTTGATAGACCCGCTTAATCGAGGATCTGTGTACGGACGCCACTCAGAATTAGCCAGCCAGCCAGCAGCCGGGTCAGTAGGCCAGGCACGTATCCGCATACATACGCCATTGTCAGAGAGGCGTACAGCGCACGGGGTATCTATACTTGGAGTTGACGTTGCAGAAGGAGTCGATCGCTGACGGGGCAAAATAGCCAACAAATCAAAGCCAATCACGCCGCTCAAACGAGCGAGTCTTAGCGTTTTATGCTTTTCACGTAGCACAGGTGGTCGAATTCAATGTGGCGGCGGTCGAGAGCTGCGAAGCTTATTCTAGTGACGGAAGGGCTATGCGGGTGACATCTGCACGATTGATTGAACCAAGCCTAGGTAGCGCGAGGGAGCCGCAGGTGCCCCAATCGGTGAGTTTACGAGCATGTCGAGTCACTGCCGATAGAGGGAAGGGCCGAATATGCAAAGGATAGGGTCATAGGATAGCCGTCGTCGCAAGCTCAAGGGAAGAGGTGTGCCACACATCCCTCTAGCTGGCTGGTGGAGACATGCTCGCTTGAGTGGGCTCTGCCGAAACAGGCAAGGCGCGACTTCACGTCAACATCCGCGACGGATACGCGCCCGCGCAACCGCAAAACGAATCCACAACGGCTGAGCGCGGTCTTATCCTATATGCATGCTGGTACTGGTCGCGGCATGCCATCTGTTGCCGGTTAACCCCACTCTGAACTTGCGTCGTGCCAGCTACTGATGGACTCGGCAGAGGAGCGGCCCACGCTGCAGGACACGCTAAACTTATTACACCAAGGTAGGTATCACTATGCGACGGTGGATTCGACTCAAGACGAGGGCTTACATAGGCTTGCAGCTTCCACGACTCCGGCAAAGCAGCGTACCATCAAAGTCTCCAGCATAGTCGATGTCATCTGCCGCTATGCCTTAGCAGATGGTCTTGACCAATATGCTCTTCGAGATGTTGTACAGCTCGTATCAGTCAAAACGCTGTTGGATCAGACAAGCGTCACTACCTTGATCAAAAATCTGTATCCTGCCCGCCGCATACCACGTGATGTGGTCATCATTGTTGTTGGGGCTCTTGGCCAGGGCAAGGGAAAGCCATCCCCTGGCACGCAAGATAGTCTCGTGAAGTGGCTGATTGTTGTGCATGACATCCTGGAAGACCAGAATGTCCTCTCACGTTTGTATGGCGTATTGTTCGGCTTGCTGGACATGATCAGCATCAGGTGCGTCACTTGAGTCGGAACTCCGCCGTGTGCTGTGCTAAGTTTAGCAGAACTTCTTTGTGCCATCTGCTGTCCCTTGTTACCCGTAGAAAGCATGTCAGGCCATTCCGCATTCAGCAGCTGTAGGTGTACATATCATCTCAAAAGCGGTGTTTATGACATGGTCCACTGACGCCGCTGCAGACTAGAGCTTTCCCGCGGACTGGGCAATGAGCCCGCGCTACAAGGCCTCCTTCGCGTTTACAAGGATTATTATCCCGATATTATTCTTGGAAGCACTTCTACAAGCCGTAAATCTTTTGCTCCGGTGAGAACCCGCTTCTTGTACCACTACAAGTGCAACCCCAACTCTCCCACGCTACTTCTCCGCAGTCCACTGTCGCACTACCAAACATGAACTAACTGTTTTAGCAACCGGATATCGAATGGAGGTCCAGGATCACTGCAGTCCAGGAGACAAGCAATGCAGTCGACGAGTCGACCGGGGACGTGCAGAACGGCTTCAAGGTGCTACGAAAAGGGCCTAAGGGTAGCAAAACTTCGGCCATACCGGAAGTGCATACCTACCATGCGACTGAAGTGAGTCGTCCATTCCTATGGCATTTTTGCAAACGCTGAATTTTTATGACAGAGCTCGGTAACACTCGAAGGTATCGATAGTGTTGATGACTTTGTTGAGAAACTCGATAGAATAGAACCTCCTGGTCAACTAGTGTCGTTACTTGCAGATCCACTTTTACAAAAGTATGTCGATCTAAAGCCGTCGGAAATCAACACTGCCAGGATCGATATATGGCTTGCCGCCTGTCTAGAAGAACAACTCGAGGCCTATCGCCAAGGGGCCGGAGAGGACCAATCTCTGGATGAGGTTCTCAGTGGTCTGCTGAGATACGCTCATTATACAAAGGTAAGAACAGTGGTCACGTTACTCCGTACGAGGCTAATCGACGAAGACATTGCATCCCACTGTCCTGTTATTTCTCAGAGAGTACCTGCCAGTATGGAATGGACAGCGCAACCTTGACACAATTCTAGGGCTACTATCATATGTTGATATGGGGTCATTTGAGGAGGTTCACGCAACATATCTTTCCACTGTCGAACGAGCCATAGCAGCTCAAGGCATTTCCGCATACCCAAAACTCATCAACTTCTATAACGCTCTCTTGCAGCACCAGATATCGAGAGAGCTCACAAACACTGCCACTTCTGGCGTCGCGGACAAAGAGGCATTGAGCAGTTTGATCACGCATGTAGCCACACTGTTCACATCGGCCCTCCTTTCGATACCCCCAGAGCTCGGCAGCGACGTTGTATCGTCTATTCTCTCCTTTTACGAACTTCTCAGCACCTCATCGAAGCCACAAGTCGTTCCGATACAACTCCCGCCAATGCCTCTTGTCTATCTTTTAGCCCAGGAATCTTCGGTAACGACATTTTCACGCATTTGCGGCGTCATTGGCGCATACAAAGTGGCCTTTGATAAGCATCCAAAGCCAGTCAAGGCCTACTACCCTGTCGAGGTTACCGACAAGTTCAATCTCTGCTTGCGGGACATGTACAATCTCGTCTGGGTATCCCGTGCCCTAGTGGCTCAGGATAAGAAATCCAAGGGGATGCTCTGCGATGCAATACTCCGCTCTACTCTCAATACATATCTGAAAAATGTGAATCGCGATTACGGCATTGAGACTGCCTTCAATTTGTCTTATAACGCATGGCTGGCACCGTTGTCTGCAGCAGCTTGGCGTACGATTGAGCGACAAGTAGCTGAAAAGGAGGGCCTTGATATGAGCATCATTCCGCACCGCCGGGGCCCCGTTAGCGAGAAGAGCCTGGAAAGGATGAAGCGCAATGTCGGCGTCAGCGTTGATTGGGAGGGTGCACATGGATATAAGGCACGAGTGCTTCGATGGCTAGAGGAGAGAGGTCTTGGTGGTATCAGGGAACTGATGTTTGCTACTGTGATGAACTTGAAGGACGCAGCGTAAGTTTTTTAAAGCATTGCGGAATGTTGCTCAAGTCCACTGAGCCTTTCTCTCCACTGAGATGATCATGGCGTTTACCGCACACACTGCATTGTAGTACAATATACACCACCATGTCGGATGGCTTGGTCCTTGTCTCGAATGAGGAAGCGATGTATGAGAATATGAAGCTGTCTATAGGCGCAAATGTTTGCATCAACAAATCTTCACCGTCTAGGCTCTGAGCGAAAACAAACAAATAAGAGCAAAGCCACACTGGGGCCTCGGGCACTAATGGCGGGACGATATAACGACAGCATAGTGCATGGATGTACCTGGCCCAGAATGACTCGTACGGGCCGACAATGCTGAGGACGGCTTACGGCGGACATGCATGCTCGTGTATTGTGTTGAAGACGATTGCAAGTCGGCATCACCAGACGCACTCTGAACTGGAGGTGACGTTGTTCAGCAGTATCCACTCGAAGCAGAATATTTTTTTTTTCCTCAGATCTCGTCAAGGATCCAAGACCCGTTGCACAGCTATGACGCGACACGGCACGCGAAACACGTGCGCCCAAGGTTCCTGGGCATTGGCTGATGGCGAGCACAGCTCCCCGCCAGCCAGACCCAGCATCGAGCTCCATGCAGGCCCTTTTCACGGCCGGAGCTTTTCTGTCTTAGTTAACCATTGCTGCTGCATGCCGCGCTTCCTACTGTGACGCGTTTCTTGCACTTCACTTTATTTCTACCTTCGCTTAGCTATGAAGTTCGGAACCACGCTGCGCCGGAGCGTGTATGCGCCATGGAAAGACAAATACATTGACTACGACAAGCTCAAGAAGCTGCTGAAGGACAATGAGGACGACGACACCTGGACTGCCGACGACGAGAGCGCGTTCGTGGACGAGTTGGCCAACGTTCAGCTAGAAAAAGTGCACAACTTCATCACCGAGATCTCGCAGAAGCTTCGCGACCGCACCTCGGCATGCGAGAAGAAGCTTGAGCCATTGGCTGTGGGAATCCAGCCCGAGGATGCAGACGACTCCAAGGGCGAGGGCTTGCTGGCCGAGTCTTCCAACGATGCGCCCAAGAAGCCAGAGCTCAGCCAGGAGGAGAGACAGAAGTTGTTGAAGGAGGTGCTGCGCGAGCTCGACAGCATCACCAAGGAGACGAAGGAGCTGGAGGCCTTCAGTCGCATCAACTTTACCGCCGTCATCAAGGCCACCAAGAAGCACGACAAGCTTCGCGGCAGCTCCTACCGTCTGCGCCCCTTCATTGACGCCCGCATTGCCCGTCACCCGCTCCATACCGAGGATGCCTCGCCGCTGCTGTACAGACTGTCGGCACTCTACTCGTTTGTGCGACAGAGCTTGGATGGCAAGCCCAAGGAGGCATTGTCATTCAACGACGATAGCACTGGTGGCGAGACCTTCACCTCTCACAAATGTAAGCCGTATGTGAGCCAAATGCACGTCCAAGCTAATAAGACGCAGTCTGGGTCCACATGGACAACCTCTTCGAAGTCAAGACTGTCATCCTCCGCCGTCTTCCTGTCCTCGTCTATAACCCCCAGACGTCCAAGGTCGCCGAGGGCACCCAGCGCGACCCTACCATCACGTCCATCTACTTCGATAATCCCGACTTTTCGCTGTACACAGACAAGGTCAATGGCAAACCAGATGCGTCCTCGCTCCGCCTCAGGTGGTACGGACAGCTCAACGAGAAGCCTGAGATTATGTTTGAGAAGAAGGTCATCAAAGAGGGCAATGCCGCTGAGGAAGTTCGTTTCCCCATCAAGGCCAAATACATCCAGGCTTTCCTCGAGGACAAATACCACATGGAGAAGAGCATTGAGAAGATGGAATACAGACCCAACAAGGACCAGCAGAAGCTGGACCGGTTCAAGAGCGCTGTCAACGACATTCAGAGCTTTGTGAAGGAACAAAAGCTCCAGCCCATGCTCCGCGCAAACTACACTCGCACTGCCTTCCAGATCCCTGGCGATGATCGCATCCGCATCTCGCTAGATACAAACCTCGCTCTCATCCGTGAAGACTCACTGGATGAGAACAGGCCATGCCGCGAGCCCGAAGACTGGCACAGGCGTGACATTGATGTTGCGCAGATGGAATACCCGTTCAAGAACCTCAAGAAGGGCGAGCTCCACAAGTTTCCCTATGCGCTGCTTGAGATCAAGGTCAAGGGCTCACAAAAATACGAGTGGATTGAGGACTTGATGCACTCGCATCTCGTCAAAGAATCGCCACGCTTCTCCAAGTTTGTTCACGGTGTCGCGAAGCTGTTTGAGGATAACGTCAACACCTTCCCCTTCTGGCTCAGCGAAGTCGACAACGACATCAGAAAAGAGCCTGAAAAGGCCTTTGACGACGAGCAAGAGAAGAAGCGTAGGGCTGCAGAAGACGAGTTTGCCGTCGGCTCCCTCTTCGGTACGCGCGCAAGCCCTAGCTTCCGCCCGTCCATTGCGTCGCCTGTTGGCTCACCTGCTGCTACTCGTTCCGTGCCTAAGAGCGCCAGCGCAGCAGCTCATTCACAGCCTGTTGTTAGACCTTCACTACCAACCATTGGCTCGCACCTCTCCCAGACGGAACTTAATGCCAACAACAACAACACCGGTGCGCGCATAGAGGAGGACTCAGACTCTGATGATGATGTAGCTGCGGTAGGAAAGACGCAAAGAAGCGGTCTAGCCTCACTGTTCCCATCGTTCTCTACGTCCAAATACGCCCGCCGACAACAGCGCAAGATTCAATTGCCACCAGGTATCAGAGACCCCGGTGTGTGGATCAAAGACCAAGGTCCTGTCAAGGTTGAGGCCAAGGTCTGGCTTGCGAACCAGCGCACATTTATCAAGTGGCAGCACGTTAGCGTCTTGCTTGCTTCCCTCTCGCTCGGTCTCTACAACGCAGCGGGCGAAGGAAACAACATTGCTCGCGCGCTCGCCGTCGTGTACACATGCGTTGCCGCCTTCACTCTAGCATGGGGCTACGGCATGTACGTGTACCGGGCTCGCTTGATCCGCGAACGAAGCGGAAAGGACTTTGATGCCATTACCGGGCCTCTAGTCGTCTGTGTGGGCCTTGCAGTGGCGCTATGTTTGAACTTTGGCTTCAAGGTACGTTTGCTTCCCCGCATGTAAAAGGCCTCGTAGGAGATAGACTAACGTAAGAATAGTACAACGCTTTGGTCAAGCAACACCATGACCAGACTCATCACCATGTCAACGCTAGCTTTGTGGCTGAGCAGATGGAACTGAGGATCTAAGTTCACCATGGGTTCGCTGTATGTGTTTCGTCGAAGCGTTCATTTGGTCTAATAATGGAATGAGGTTATTACGTCTGCGCGAGAAAAGAAAGAGAGAAGGAAGAAGAAGAAAAGGAGAGTTGGAGAGCATTTGTTGGTCCTTTCCGATGGTTGCATTGGGATGGAGGGAGAATGGCGAAAGTCACAGTCACTGTATCATCACTATCCGCGTCTTGTATTGTTGTTGCATCACATAGGTGGGAATGGAAAATGGAGTCACACATTCGAGTAACTTGCTCGTAGTACTACGCTGCACCACACAATGAGTGGTTCGATGAAATGCCTTGCGTAAGCAGGAAAAGGGGGGAAGAAGATGGTACATGAAAATCATGTTGTTGCTTTTGTTTCCCTGTCTGAACGCATGTCAGGGGCTATGGGGAAGGGGCACAGGTTCTTCCTTCGTTACTCGCGAGTTGTTGTGCTGTGGGCCTGATGACACGGTAAAGCAAGGGGCCGAAGCGGGTGTTTTGGTCACACAGCGGAGTGGTACAAAGTGTCTTGTCTGGTCTGTTTTGAAGAAGAGTGGAGTGTTCGAGGGACTTTTTGTATTTTTAAGGGAACATGAATGTGTCAAAGATGTACTACTATGATCAATGTGAAGTGATTTAGATTGTGGAGTACGTGATAGTGTCTTTGTGCGTGTGTATGTGTATGGTCTGTTCTAAGGGATAGTTTTTCTAGAAAAAGATCTGATGCGGAATCGCACGGGTGTTTGCGAGTATTTTCATTCTTGTGTTTTGTTCATCCGCTCGGATGTTGATACTGGTTGTATCTCTGTTCGCCAGGTGGTTGGTCAGGGGTCCATATCGCGAAAAAGTAAACACGGTTGTTTGGGAGTCGGAGTCTTTTCTTTCTTTTTGGTCTGCCATGGAACAAGGCTTTTGGTTCACTTAGCTAGCCTTGTGAACATCGTATTTTAGTATGAAAGCAAGTACAACTGCCATGTGTTCGACTGACTCCTCTTGTCCTACCGTCTTACTCGATGCTTCAATTCAGATGGCAGGTTCTGTGTCACCATACGTTCAGACGCATGGAGCTACTTCATTACTACGCGGGAGTTAGGGAAAACCTAATATCAAGAACAGTTGAAGAAGGGGTGCGGGAATGGATCCTCGATTGGCGTGCTGCTAGCTTAGCGGCTAGTCCATGGCAATGTGGCGAGTGTGGTACGGATACTGTCCTGCATACTAAGCTCACCAAGCTTCACTGAGTTTAGTGATTCCGAAAAGTCTCTGTACTCTCCTCCCTTCGATCCGGCAACGTCCTCATAAATTACGCTCTGCAATATGAGCGGTTCGAGAGTATAAAAGGAGCTGAGTAACGGTAGCCGACGCTAGGGTTCATAGTAACCCGGAAGGGTGTGACGTTTGAAACGGCTGCACGGCCCTCGAGTGCGAGGCGGGATAAGGCAACAGTAACCGCTCCCGATCTCGCAATCTTGGCAACCTACTTCGAATACCGTTCAACGGTTTTGCTGGTCACCGTGACGTTGCCATGGCTGAACAGGGTACGGACCTGAGCTGTGCCAATCTCTTGTCCGTCGTTACAGATGACCAATTGATCCATGGCAGCAGTTCTGGCCTCAAAACCCGATCTAATGGAGGGATTCCTGCGCCCAATTCTACCGGTTGCCGCTGCTTAGAGCGGAGGCACAGTAAGGCAAAAAAGAACAAGCAGGGATGTTGATCGTGCTCCAGGGGCGCATGATGATGTTAATTCAACCGCCATCTGCAAACCGGGTCCCGATCTGCCTTGGGTGTACTCTAGATGGCCATGCAGGAACGGGATGCGGCTGCGGCTGGTTGCTTGCTGGGCGTGATTGTTGAAGCGGAAAACGAGATGGCTGGCGTCGAGCTGGTCGGACAGCAGCGTGCAGTGTCGAGCGGGACGAGCCCACAGTCGTGTGATGCAGCGTCTCAAGAGTGGACGGCGTGGCCAGGATGGGGCACGACGATCTCCAGGCACAGGCCCGCCAAGCTGCCATTTCCGACTCAACTATACCCACCCTCGCCGACCCGTGCGCTTGGACGTTCATTGCCAACTGCTGCGGCCATGGGCGTTGAAACACTTTGAACTCTCCCATCTTGGTGGGCAATTGCCCGGTCGAGACTGCATCTCTTTATATATCTGTTAATCTATGCTGAAACGGCTGACACTCTACTCCTTATAGTTTGGCGGCTCGACTCTATGTGCAATATGGAGCCAACCGACATTTTGCCCGCATATACGCTGTGGGGCCTGGCTTGACTGCGGCTCTGTACTGCCCCTAGCTGTGATTGCTTCCCAGATCCCAGGCCAGGTGCCCACTGCATTGCATGCATGTGAGTGTGATTGGTGCTACGACGGTAAACGCACATCTGCATTAGGCCTGTGGGTTAGTGTCCTGTCGCTCAAACCGGCCCAAGCCCATGTGCTAGTCTGTTGAAATTCGTACACGGGCGGGTCTTGGGTGCGTCACTCTTGTATACCACCAGCCTCCTAGTGGCGTGTGCCGGGGCTCTTAAGAAACCTGGAGCCCAGCAGTTCGCCTCGTCTTTACTGACCACCATCTACCTCCCCTACTGGCTTTCCCAGGGTCCAACAAATGCACAGCCCAGAGTAAAATTGCTGTTCGTTTGCACCAGCACGTGCTGCTGCTATTCTTGCCGTATTTGACAACGGAGCCTGCCTATTCGACCTCAACCTAACCACGGTCGCTCGCTTTACACCCGCACGCTCGCTACCGCCAATTGGCAGATCCGCTCTTTTGTCGGTTCATTGTAGCCCATCCTCGAAAAGGCTATCCTGGCAAAGCTACGCAGCTCTACCTACTACCCATGAAGTCCCTCATCCCCGCCCTTGCGGGCTTGACTACGCTGGCTGCCGCCTCTCCTGTAGTACCATCTCGTACTCAGCACATCCACCTTCAAGGTCGCCAGGCCAATGGCACTACTTCAGCCCCCTGCGCCAAGGTCTCCCAGTATGTCTACGGCGATGGCACTGCTCCATACAAGCAAAAGGTTCCGGCTCAAATGGCATGGGATTGTATAAACGACGTTCCCTTCAACGCTTCTTCGGCCAAGTTGCTCATCGAGGCGATCCGGCCCTACATCGACTGGCAGAGCACCCTCGAAGTACTCAAGAACCCCCCTGCCGAGTACGCCGAGAAAGTTCAGCCTCCTGTCGATATTATCGGAGGCCTCGACCAGATCGATGCCGACATCGATGCAGGTAACTTCAAGAACGAGTACGACTTTGGTTGGACTCTCTATACCCTCATCCAGTCCGCCCACGATGGCCACTTTGCATTCGTTCCCGATTCAGTAGGTGCCATTTTTAACTGGGGTCGACCAATTCCTTTGGTCTCTGTTTCCGAGGACGGAGAGCAGCTACCAGCCGTCTTCGCTTACCCTGATGTCCTCGGCATGCAATTCAAGAACATCTCCTACACGCCTTCTCCTGTGGTTCAGATTGATGGCAAGGACGCAACAGAGTTCCTAGAGGAGCTCAGCCAGTATGGTCAGCTCCAGGACCGTGACGCCCTCTACAACAACATGTTCTACGAGCTTTCCCAAATCAGTCTCGGCACCATGGGTACTGGTACCGGCATGTTCACAGGAGGCGGTCGTGGACGATGGGTTTACCCTGGGGCCAATACGACGCTGACCTTTGCCAACGGTTCTAGCTACACAATGGAAAACTATGCTCGCCCAAGCATCCCGTTCCGCAACATTGCAACAGGCAAAGACCTCGCCGAGAAGTGGTTCACTTTTGCTGATACGAGCAACATGCAAGTTGCAGCAGAACCAGAACCGGAATCCGATGCATCCTTTGTTAAGGCGGCGGCTGCCACCTCGCCTGGCTTTCCCACCCCGGTTGCAGCTGGACCCATGAACCTCATCAACGGATTCTATATCGACGCTTCTGGGTATGAGGATGTTGCGGTATTGCAAGTGCCCAACTTCGTCGGCTCCAGCAGCGCCGAAGTCCCGTTCCAGCAACTGACCCGGAACTTCCTCGACAAGGCCCTCGCAGACGGAAAGACGAAGCTGGTCGTAGATTTGCAGGGGAACGGCGGCGGCACCGTTATGCAAGGGTACGATATGTTCCAGCAGCTGTTCCCCAACATCGAGCCGCTTGGCACCAACCGTCTCCGCGCGCACGAAGCGGTTGATCTCATAGGCCAGGCTTTTAGCAAGTTTAGCTCGCAGTTCCCAAGGGCTTACGGCACCAATAGCACCATCAGCTTTGCCCAGGCCTCCTACTTTGATTATCACACTGACATAAAGGCGGACGGTACTCCTTTCTCCTCTTGGGATGAGAAGTTGGGGCCTCACGAGGTCAATGGAGGGCTTTACACTACTGAGTCGCGATGGAATCTCTCTGACGTCTATATCCCTTACACGTCAGGAGGTATTAGTGTGACTGGATACGGCCCTCTCGCCAACGTTACCCGGACGCCCAAGTTTCCTGCTGAGAACATTGTCCTCGTGACGGACGGCTATTGCGCATCGACTTGCACCATCTTCAGCGAACTCATGACGCACTTGGCGGGTGTCAAGACCATCGCTATGGGTGGTCGCAGCAACAAGAACCCCATGCAGGCCGTTGGCGGCACCAAGGGCGTCAACAGCTACCAGTATGGGTTCATTCAACAGACAGCACAGTATGCTGTCAGATTTGACCGCTCACTCAATGACTCCATCTTGAGGCAAGACTACTATCGCGACATCGTTTTCGCGCGCAGCGAGGGCACGGGTGTGAATTCCCGAGACGGACTCCGTGCAAATGATACTTCCGGCGTGCCTTTGCAGTTCATCTACGAGGAAGCCGACTGCCGCCTGTACTATACTCCGGAGATGACGGTTGATATTACTGCTGTATGGCAGGCGGCAGCTGACGCACAATGGGGCGACAAGGAGTGTGTAGGCGGAAGCAACTACGGCGACGATGAGAAACGCGCCGTCTCCAAGGTCACAACCAAGCTGAGTCCAAAGAAGTGGGTTCAAGCCGCAAAATCGGCGGTCCATGTACAGGATTTCGAGGACTCCTTTGAGCTTGAAACTGAATGCAAACTCAAGGGAGACGGCTTCATGGAGCCGTAGGTTGTGAGACGGTATTGACAGGACGAGGTGAACTCTCCAACACGGGTTTGTTCAAGCCGAACGGGGCATGCATCCATGGCGCATACCGAGTGTCCTTGGTCCTAATACATAATGTTCACGAACATCCCATAGCTGTAGATATTTCTTAATAGGCACTGCGGTGTAATCGATACCCTATAACCTCCACAGTTCATTTTCTTGCATGTATTCGTTGGTGTTGATGCAGGTACCAAGAATGATGTGTGGGTTTGGACCAGTCGAGAAATATGAATCTAGACTCTGCCGGTAGCTTGCGAGAATGAAAAGAAGCTAATTAGCCGTCTTTGTAAGAAATACTGTGGTGGTCTCAGTCTACCAGGAGAAGACTTTGGAGACAAGCCCAACTACCATGTAATGGTGGTCAGCAACTTGGTTGCATCTTAACCGGAGCTGTTTCAAGGTGTCGGATAGCCTACTCTATGAAAAGCCGAGCCCGACAAAGCCCTCCACATGCTAACGCAAGATAAGCGTCACTCGCCTGGCCACAGCATCTCGGCAGCCCTAGAATCAGACAAAGGCTTCGCGAACCACGGCACGTCTTCCAATAGCGGCCAAGGCGATGGAAAAATCGCCACTCTGGAGTCCTGGGCCCTTGCGCATTGCCGCGATGCTGGTGGTCCGTGCAAGGTTCGCTACCCGAGATTACCCGACCTAAAAATGGCGGACCCTGGGTGGCTGCTCGCGAAAAGGAGAAGTGTAGGAAACTTGGGCTGCAAAAGGTATCTGGACACTTGTACACCCCCACAGTGGATTTTGAGTGTTGAATCAAGGAATGCGGATGCGTCTAGGAGGCAATTCCGTCAAACCATGTCCGCTGGCTAGCTGCCACGGCAACGCCTCTGGTGTGTGCCTCAGAAATTTGAAACTCTGCCGGATCAAAAAAGACGGTGACAAAAGTCCGGCCACGTAAACGCATGCCGAAGCAGCAAGATCGGAGAAAAAGAGAGCACTAGATCAAGTGAAGCCTTTGACAAAAGTACTTTTTTCCCCAGCCCGCAAATCCGAGGTGTAGATGTGGAAGCGCTCGGGACAGCGGGTGTGGACACTAGCACGTGATTGGCCTAGCGTAGCTTAGCGCAGCTGGCAGAATTTGTCGCAGCTTTCGCTACAAATACACCTGTCTTCCCTTAACGCAGCGCCAGCCTCTGCAACTTCACCTTCTTCACCCAATCTCCCCTCTGCACGTCGTCAAGATGTCGGGTAAACAGCAAGACAAGAGCGTTATGGGCATGCCCGTATGTACACCCACTTCCCGCCAAATCTCACCCGCAGCCCACAATGCCACCGGTCTCCGCGCACTCTCACTCAACCCAATGGCACATCAATTGCATCGAGACGCTACCTCCTAGCGAGTCAACGATACATTGAGGTGACATTGGCATCATGATGGATGCTCGCGATGGCTGGCTGCGTTCGTGGTTGCCGCCCACTCTCTTATCTGTAACACTGGCTGACAACAAAATCAGGGTTTCGTGGTGGACTTCTTGAGTACGTCTCACCGACATTGACAAATCCCATCGAGTTTGGATGCCATTGGCATTTCCAATTCGATCCGGACATTGTCAAGAAAATTCTGCGTCAGTTACAGATACTAACGGCTTATCAGTGGGTGGTGTCTCCGCCGCCGTCTCGAAGACCGCTGCTGCCCCCATCGAGCGTGTCAAGCTCCTCATCCAGAACCAGGTACGCTTCAGCCCAACGACTACATCTTATCAACCGCTTACACTCCGCAGGATGAGATGCTTAAGTCCGGTCGTCTCGACCGCAAGTACAACGGTATCGTCGAGTGCTTCAGCCGTACCGCCAAGAACGAGGGTGTCCTCTCCCTCTGGCGTGGTAACACTGCCAACGTCATCCGTTACTTCCCTACCCAGGCGCTCAACTTCGCTTTCCGCGACACCTACAAGTCCATGTTCGCCTACAAGAAGGAGCGTGACGGTTACGCCAAGTGGATGGCTGGTAACCTGGCCTCCGGTGGTGTAAGTTCTGACCATTGTCCACCCCCCTTTCACATGCTAATGACATCAGGCTGCCGGTGCCACTTCCCTCCTCTTCGTCTACTCCCTCGACTACGCCCGTACCCGTCTTGCCAACGACGCCAAGTCCGCCAAGAAGGGTGGTGAGCGCCAGTTCAACGGTCTCGTAGACGTCTACAAGAAGACCCTCGCCTCCGATGGTATTGCTGGTCTCTACCGTGGTTTCATGCCCTCCGTTGCTGGTATCGTTGTCTACCGTGGTCTGTACTTCGGTATGTACGACTCGATCAAGCCTGTCCTCCTCACCGGTAGCCTCGAGGGTAACTTCTTGGCCTCTTTCGCTCTTGGTTGGGCTGTCACCACTGGTGCCGGTATCGCTTCCTACCCTCTCGACACCATCCGTCGTCGTATGATGATGACCTCTGGTGAGGCCGTCAAGTACAAGGGTACCATGGATGCCGCCCGCCAGATCGTCGCCGCTGAGGGTGTCACCTCCCTCTTCAAGGGTGCTGGTGCCAACATCCTCCGTGGTGTTGCTGGTGCCGGTGTCCTGTCCATCTACGACCAGGCCCAGCTCCTCCTCTTCGGCAAGAAGTTCAAGGGTGGATCCGGTTAAGCGCCTCTCTTCCCTCCTCGATACCCCAAACCTGCGTTTATGTGGCGGAAACAGCTAATTGCGACGTGAGAGCTGGGGATGAGGTGTCCGTGTTGGGGCAGTCGGACGCCCTCTGGGCTGAAGACTGTTCCTGCTGACGCAAAGCACGACCCCGGAGTGGTAACACACTCTTGTACTTTACAACATTCACACGTCATATCCGGCTTGCATTGCTTTGTCTGTTTTTGACTGTACGTCCTCTTTTCATCGCTCGGTGCAATGGGGAAAATAGTGGTCAATAGAAAGTTATGGGTTTCTTTGTACAAATACTTGGTTGTTTTTGCTATGTGATGTTTGCGTGATGTATACGTAACTCTGATCGAGGTTCGTCGTCAAGGTACAATCATCGTGTTGCTTCAGAAGCCACCACCATTTTTGTTGTTGATGGCCTTCCACACATTCTCCTCACCCTTCCTCAACGCCTCACCGGCCTTGCTCAACATCTGCCACGCCTGTGCCCCCACACCCTCTCCCCCGCCTCCACTACCTTGACCTGCTCCGCTCGATGCCCCAATCCCGCCCCCAACTGTATACGGCGCATTGTCTGGCGCTTGAACATAGCCGGGAGGATGCTCCAAGCTCGTCCTTGTAGGCTGCGGAACCGCATTGCCCGAGTCGGCTGTCTGAAACGGCGAAGCAGCAGGTCCAAAATTCAATGTCGTCGGACCAGGCTTACTAGCTGTTGTTGCCGTGACGGTTGAGCGTCCCGCGAGCATCGAGTCCGAGGGCGGCGGCTGACTGAATTGCGGTGGCGGTCCGACTTGTCGTGTCTCGGTTGTTATGACCGTTGCGGTAGGACCGGGCTGTGGGGCTGCTGGTGTTGTGGTGGCATTGTTGTTGTTGTCGGCGGCTGCGGTTGGCGACGGGGCGGTTGGGCGTGCGCCGGGTTGGGGTGCTGGGGGCGAGGAAGAGGATTGTGTGGTTGTGGCGGGGATCGAGGCGGGTGTCGTGCGGGTTGGTGGTGGGTTAGCAGCGGCAGAGTCTAAGGACACGGTTGAGGGTGTGACGCCGTCTGCTTTTGCGGGTGTGACGGGCGCGATGGGGGCGTTTTTGTGGATGGGGATCGGAGGCATCGTGAAGTCCAAGTAGTAATACTGTAGCTTTCTTGCTGGTGCTGGAAACTGTAGTTGCGTACGTGGTTGTGAACTCTTGTGCTTTGCTGGATCGTTGAAGAAGCAATTCTGATGTACCTATGTTTTCTCCTAGAGAAAATAGAAGACACGTTGTAGGAGAGCGATTGCTGCCTTGCACCACACGTTTGCCAGGCACAGCTTGGAGAGCTCTGGGTGGTGGTTACTACTTTGGGCGATGATGTCACTCTCAAACACGTGAACCAGTGTTCCTGATAACTAGTGTTATACGACGTGAAACCTTATTTTGGGATGCAACTAAGCTTCTTGGCTGAATGTGTAAGCACACCTCATAGATGCTTCACTTTCTTTCTTTTTCCTTTGAAAAGCATAGAGATCCTTTCGTACTAGAGCGATCTGCGCAAATCTCAACGCGAGGCCGGCGCTTCGGTGCTTTTAGTCAAATAGGAGGTCAAACGTGCCAGAGGCTCTTCAGTTGCCTGAACCTTCGGTCTGGACTCGATGATTGTACTGAACATCTTTTTTTTTTCATGTGTCTTTCAAAAACCTCTCCGCATTAAAATTGTCTTGCTCGTCACGGTTTCCTAGTCTGTTGGGGTCGAGGTTCAGAAGAACTGCGTACCTTTTAATTATCCCGCAGCCACAACTTGTTCTTGGCGGACTCTGCTTCGCGAATCTTTCCTTCACATTGGACATGAGCCCACAGTGAGCTGCTATATGTAATGATTGGAGCAAATACAGTGTTGGCGGAGTATTATTTTCCGTGTTGCGTATACTCAGCATATGGACGTTATCTGCCTATGTGACACCGCATACACCTTGCTACGCAATGAGAGTCGGCTTTACCCGTTTCCCCCTCCTGCATGTCTGCTCTTAGACGAAGTACAGCAGATTTCCTTTTGCTGAATAGCGCATCGCTCATGTTTCCTAAGGGGTTAGAGAAATTATCGGAGTTCTCACTGGTATTGGTTAGGGTATCGCTCTCGACTCATGTTTTCTCTCCACCACCAGGGCCACAGTTCGCATAGCAAGGATGCCACAAGCGCCGAAGAACATCCACGGCACCGGCATATGGAGAGATGTTTCAAACAAAACTCCTTTTCAATCTAACATCATGTGGGGAGGTGGAGCTGTCCGCACCCTCTTGGTTACCTCGTCGCACTAGAAGGTTTCCCCCCGGACGCCGAGAGGAACGTGGACATCTCGCGAGCCTTGCCCCCTTCTGCAAACCCTGGCAGGGAAACAGATCGTCCGAAGCTAAGGCTCGTAACTTGAACATCTTCGCACTGGGGATTTACTGAGTGGAAGCCAATTGGTGCAATATCGCTTGAAATAAAATGCTTCTTTAGCTTGGACCTGTAGAAGCTTCACCAAGACTGGGGAATCACTGGGCACAAATGAAAAGGGTGGGCTGGCAGCTCGTATATATAATGTCCGAATTCTCTTCCCCAAATACCTGAAAACCACAGCTATTCCATTTTTATTCCAGACTCCAGCAACATACTCATCAAGATGAAATTCTCAGTCCTTTCTCTTGGTCTTATGGCCGTCTCCGCTCTGGCGGCGCCCTCTGGTCTGGCCAAGCGCGCAGCGTCTCTGGAAGATGTCGCAACCACTGGTTTCGCTACGCAGAACGGAGGTACGGCGGGAGGAAAGGGAGGCAGGACTATTAAGGTTGCCACTCTTGCTGATCTCGAAACCGCCGTCAAGGGCGACGGCGCAGCCATTGTCCTTATCACCGGTCCTATCTCTGGAAAAGGGGAAAACATCAAGATTGGCAGCAACAAGTCGGTTATTGGAAAGGACTCATCCGCCGTTCTCACAGATTTCACCCTCACTGCCAAGAAGGTGAAGAACGTCATTATCCGTAACGTCATCATTCAAAAGGTCGTCGGCGGTGATGCCATCGCCATCCAACAGGCACAAAACGTCTGGGTTGACCACGTCGACGTCTCTTCAGACCGTAACCACGACAAGGACTACTACGACGGCCTGATCGACGTCACCCACGCTGCTGATTTCGTCACTATATCCAACAGCTACCTCCACGACCACTGGAAGTGCTCTCTGGTCGGCCACTCTGACAACAACGGCGCCGAAGACAAGGGCCACCTTACCGTCACGTACAACAACAACTACTGGAAGAACATCAACTCTCGCGGTCCCTCAATCCGTTTCGGCACTGGCCATATCTACAACAACTACTACGAGAACGTCAGCGACGGCATCAACACCCGCAAGGGCGCTCAGGTCCTCGTCCAGAACAACGTCTGGGTTGGCTCCACAAAGGCGTTGTACACGGTCGATGACGGCTCTGCTGTTGCCTCTGGCAATGACTTTGGTAGCAGCAACAACTCTGCGCCTGAGGGTACGTTTAAGAAGGCGCCATATGCGGTTCCACAGCTGCTGGCTGCCAAGGATGTTAAGAGCGCGGTTGTTGGCACTGCGGGTGCGACGCTCAAGTTTTAGATGCTGCATTGGGAGAATAGAGTGAGGCCCAATAGACAGGCTTCGACGAATTCTAATTGTACATATTTAAGAAAATAATGGTATATATATACGTGGATGTTGCAGGTACTTGATCTGTTCGTCGAATAAAACATGGCTTCATTGGGTTGACTCTGATGCTTCCGGTTCTTTAACTTGGTCTCTAGCATGGTTATATCAAGGTAAGAGCATATGCGGGTGAAGGACAAAGGGCTGAAGGTGAGTAAGACAGTCAAAGTAAACACAGTTTCTTACGGGTTCGGCATCTGCAAAAGTAGGTCATCTCACTGCTTGTCATTACCATTGTCTTGTTTCGCATCTTACTCGATTGCGAATCTCCGTTTCCTTTCCCTCTACGTAAGACTGGAAATAGGTGCAGATGGAAAGCTCGTCATTCTCAGCGCAAATACAGTTTCTGCTCGGACGAAAGGGCCAGCCCTTAGCCAATAGAAAAATTTGAGAAAAGAGAGCGAGTTGTACGAAAGTGATAAAGTCATGAAATTACGCAATTGCTTCCGGTGCATCAGTCAATTGACGATGTGCGCACAGCTGCAAGAAGACATGACAGCTAATATCATTTGGTTGATACTACACGCGGGCTAACAGCATAGAGGCAATACAACACAACTGTCGTGAGTGGCTAGTTTGATTCTAGCAAAGAGGAAAGGCTTGTTCTTTTGCCCTTTTTGCCGTTTGTGTTATTGGTACTGAAAGTGAGAGGGGGAGAATTATCGCACACTAGATATGATTTATTTACCACAAGCCTGATGCCCATATTATTTGCTGCTGCGAGAAGCTTCTATACAAACGGCTTTTTCGTCTATGCTACGCGAAGTGTGAATACTTGTAAGAGCTAAGAGGATGGACTAGTAGTGTCCATCTGTGTTTGCCGACGTCAGGGAAAAGAAGAAAAACCTGCCCATTACACTCTGAACGCCGACATCCATCGCGGCGTAACGTCGCTCTACGTACTCTTCTGCCCCCACCACAGCTCTCCTTCCTCCGCTTTCCACTGATCATACTCTCCCGCTACACGCTCGATGACCGCTTGCTCGGCAGCAGCTTGCCACGTCTTTGCTAGATGGCCGTTGACCAGGTCTTCCTGAAACTTGGCCACATCAGTGCGGAAGCAGTCGTTTGCTAGGGTAAAAGCTGATGGTCGTGTGCCTTCAGTCTCGCCTATGTTGACTCTGGCTAGCAGAGCTTGGTTGGTAGTATCCTGAGGTAACATGGATATCAGAGTACTCTGCTGCTCTTTACTGAGACATGTCCAAGCTGCACCTTCGAGAAGCATGTGCTGTTTTATGTTAGTCAGTGTGACAGTGATTCAGGATTGTTAGACTTACGTATATGTCTGCTTTCACCAAGCGGCTGCCAGAGTTGGTGGTAATGAAGACGGGATCGAAAACTCTACTCTGGCTCTTTTTGTTTGTGGGAGCTTTGGAAGTGACCTTTTCCTGAACGTCCTCGAAGCGCTCTGGGGCTTTGCGACTCCGTGAGGGCTGTGACCTAGAAGGTGTTGGGACGGCAGCAGCGTTTTTAGATGTAGCCTTTCTGCGAGCAGGTTTCTTAGGATGGGCCGCCTTCTTTCTTGTTGCTTTGCCATTTGATGTCGCGCTTGCCTTGCTGTCGATTCTCTTTGAGGGCGGCGTGCCGAAGGCAGACGAACTGCTGCCATCTTCTTCGCGGGCCCGCTTTGGACTTCGCTTCTCCATGCTCTCAGCATTCATGGAGTTGGGCGATGTTTGATCGTGCTGAGGCATTTGCACCGCCTGTTTCTGAGATGGGGAACTAGAAGGAGGCACTTTGGCTGGTTTCGAGTCTGGTTGAACAATCCCAGCAGTTGGATCCTGGATAGGAGCGGTTGCGCTGGTGGGTGAAGGCTGCTTGGGAGAAGTAGATGGAGGAGATGAAAGGGGAGAACAGTCTTGTTTCTTCTGCGACATTGTTTCCACAATTTTTGGCGTTGTAGGCGCTGAGTTGTTGCTTTCCTGCTGTGAGGGACTCACTGTGTTCATTGTGCAGAGTGTGGCTGATTGAGGGAGAGATGGAGTAGTTAGTCCTTTTGGAGGTGACCTGTAATATTTCTTAGGACCACGAGTCTTGGCACAAAGCAGATTGTAAACGTTCAGTATGATGTTTCCTATTGTTGGTGTCCAAGAGGAAAGCGTTTGCCAAAGGACAATCTTGGCACGTGGAGGAGAGAAGCCAGCTCGACGGCGAGAGAAGCACGACGTACCGCACAGGCAACGACATTGTGTCGACGCCTAACTTATTCAAGTCCCAGGTAGTATTGACTTGTGCAATTATGGTACACGGACAAGACGTTTGGCTGTGAGAATAGTAATGGCAGATGCCAGTTGTCCGGACCGCTACTATAACCCGCCAAGCACAAGGGAAGGCAGATGAAGGGACAGTGAGACGGCAGTTCTACTCATCATATTGGCCAACGCGTTGTACCGAGGTTATAGGCCAAAGATTCACGTTGGCACATTTAGTATGTGCAATCGCATACTGGGCGCAGCACAGGAAACAAAGGGTCTTGAATGTCCGTGCGCTCTCCCGCGACCTGTCCGCATCGTCATCTGTCGCTTTGTGGCTACATCGACGGCGACACGTAGCCTTCCCTTGCATTTATTTTCTTCACCAAATCGTATCCATAGCGCTCCTGGCCGATCGCACGACACTCCACAACCCAGGCCTTTGCTTGAAACCCGTGCCGCCAATATGATTAAACACACGATGATATCCCGGCTAGATGGTTGGTGGTTTCTTGGATGGACAAAGGCAGAGATCCTGACTGAAATACAGGCCTGATATTGACTGCCTCAGTCGATGATGAGCAGGTACTGCCTCTCCCAAGCCACATGTACTATACGTACCCAATGCTCACCTTCCCCTAGACGGACGCCGAGTTCAACGAGGTCAAGGGCAAGGTCAAGCTCGTACAGCGCCGCCTGAATCGCAACTCGGAGCCTCAAGCAAGCATAGAGAGTGGCAGCTATACATACCAGTATGCGCTCCTTCTGTTCCCTTTCTTTGTCTCGTAAAAGGGGCAGGGCTGGCTCGACTCATGCTAATGTCTCTTCACCAGCTATCTCATTGAAGGCGACCTCTGCTTCCTCTGCATATGCGACCGTTCATACCCTCGCAAACTCGCCTTTACGTACCTGTCTGATCTTTCTCGCGAATTCACCACCACCTACCAGCCCCAACAATACCTCTCGCCAGCATGCCGTCCGTATGCCTTTGTCGAGTTCGACACCTTCATCCAGCGCACAAAGAAGACATACCAAGATTCAAGAGCGACACAAAATTTGGACAAGCTGAATGATGAGCTGAAGGATGTTACAAAGGTCATGACCAAGAACATCGAAGACCTGCTGTATCGCGGAGATAGCTTGGAGAGGATGGGCGATATTTCGAGTCGGTTACGCGAAGACAGCAGAAAGTACAAGAAGGCAGCTGTGCGCATCAACTGGGAGCTTCTGCTGAAACAGGTGAGTGAGAAATACAAACATAGTATATGTCGACGATGGGTGGCTAACCACGCATAGTACGGACCTGTTGGTGGACTTGCTTTCATCATCATTATCTTCATCTGGTGGAGGTTTTTTTAAGCCAATACGCTTAGCGATACTATGCTATTAGATTCATGCTCAGTTTGACAACTGTGGGCACTCTCGGCGTTGGAGGCGCACTGCTGTACCAACTTCAAGCGGCGACAGATCTGCAATAATACCCAACTTCAGCCTTGTTGTACATATTAATAAGAGATGGCCTGCTTCGACGTGATGACATCTTGCCAACTCCCATAAGTGCAAACTCACACGGCCAAACAATTCTTGGGTTTTGATTGGCTGCGAGCATGTGCAAAACCCTCGCTAATCAGCTAGTCTCCATCAGTCCCCACACCACACCACCGCGCATATTCGTTTGCAACCTTTTCAATCAACTATTCCGACAGACGAAATTCGCAAAGAACGCATACGATTGCCTCCGGGTACAAACCCAGCAAACATGGACCTTGGATGAGACCAGCATGGATGACGAATATGTCGATACTTGAACGCCCACCATCGTTCCTCACAGCGGCTCACGGGGAGAAACCACAACAATGTTGAGGAATTGGCCAGTCAACTAGTAAACAGAACCTCAGGGGCTTCCGCAAAGCTATCACGACAATGTTCCCGCCATCAATCATCGCCGTCTACGAAAACACTATCCACTCTCATGTCGGAAGTGCCTCCTGTCAGCTAGTGTTGGGTTTCAGAATTCTGATATCAGCGCCGAACACTGCTGCATATCTATCTCACCCATAGCAACCTGAAGCTTTATTCTTAGGCTTCGGACGCGTGTCTTTCCAGTACAGGAAGTGCTGCCTGGTTGGCTCAGGTTTCAGGACACGGATAGTGCATGATTCCAAGCTGAAGAGCGAAGAACCGATTGGGAAGTCATAGGCATTAACGAGAACACAAGAAGGGAGAGCCTGCGATCTGCCGGATACGCTATTGTGTAGGAGGTGGGCGGGTGTCCAGGTCACGTACATTCGAGACCGAGTTGTTCGTACGAACATGAGCTTCGCCACTTCGCCGCTTCAACGACTACGATGCACTCACGAGGACGCCAATGATCAACTTGTCTCGACCAATCTTCCCAATCCTGTACAACACCGTACCTTCTGAACGGGA
This sequence comes from Curvularia hawaiiensis, assembly GCA_026262405.1. Classification (NCBI taxonomy): domain Eukaryota; kingdom Fungi; phylum Ascomycota; class Dothideomycetes; order Pleosporales; family Pleosporaceae; genus Curvularia; species Curvularia hawaiiensis. The sequence continues at coordinate 104,153 of JAODYC010000097.1, forward strand.
TTCTTGGAACTCAAAGATGCAGCCAGTTTTTAAGACCTGTCGGCAATTGAATGCCTGAGGAGCATAAACCTGGACAAGCAAACGTAATTCGATTAGACAACTCAAGGTTACCCAGGACCTTGGCACTCACTAGCTATGCAACGTGTCTTTCTCCGTGTATGCTGATTGGTTCATGTCATCAGCATCCAGATAAAGCTAGTAGATTTGTGGAGTCCACACATACGCGCCTACCCAAATAGCATCAAATGTTTCGAATCGACACGTACACTCCTATAGCAGCAAGACTTAGCTAACCACGCCCCCCATGTAAAAGCCTACTCAGCGATTCTTTTGCAGAAGGAGACTCATAGGTCAGCATAGCTTGACGTATACGTCTAGGTCCAAACCCAATCCCCTTAACGGCTATCACGGACTCAGCGGACGGCCCCAGTACGTTAGTGATCGACGATTTATGTTGCCTCTGGGCGGCAAATCCCTCCCCTCCCCTCCCCT
>JAODYC010000098.1:3016-34492 GCA_026262405.1 Curvularia hawaiiensis
GGCATGGGAATGGGCATGATGCAACAACCATATGCACCACAAAACTTTCAGCAGCCCATGCAGGACTCTGGCAAGGGCAAAGGACGAATGGTGGAGCTCGACGACCAGGACTGGGAAGCCCAGTTTGCACAGTTAGAACAGAGCGATCAACAAGACCTGAATGCGCTTGACGAGGAAGCCAACAAGGCTATGGAGGCTGAGCTGAACGAAATGGACAGGTCAGTAGAGAAAGACGGCGTTAACTTTGACGATTTCGAGTCCGTCTGGAAGGGAATCCAAGCTGAGACTGAATACGCTAGGCAACTTGCCAACGAGGAAAGATTCGTCGAGGGACATATGGGCGACCTCGATCAATGGGAGGGTTTCGACGGTTTGAACACGCATTCGGTCCGCGACCCGTCCATGGGTGACTACCTATTTGAGCAGGAGAATCTTTTCAAGAACGTCACAAACCCTTTTGAGGAGGGCGTCAAGATCATGGAAGAAGGTGGAAATTTGTCGTTAGCTGCTCTGGCGTTCGAGGCGGCAGTACAGAAGGATCCGAACCACATTGCGGCTTGGGTAAGATTGGGCGAAGCTCAGGCACAGAACGAGAAGGAAACACCCGCCATTCGGGCTTTGGAGCACGCGTTGAAGCAGGACCCCTCGAATCTGGAAGCCTTAATGGGTCTGGCCGTCTCATACACAAACGAAGGCTATGAGAGCACGGCATATCGGACGCTAGAACGTTGGCTGGCAACCAAATACCCCTCCCTGATCAAGGAACCCCTCTCATCCGACGCCGAGATGGGCTTCACAGACCGACATTTACTCCACGAGAAGGTTACCAATCTATTTATCCAAGCCGCACAGTTGTCACCGAGTGGTGAGCAAATGGACCCCGACGTACAAGTCGGCTTGGGCGTTTTGTTCTATGGCGTGGAAGAATACGACAAGGCGGTCGACTGTTTCGGCGCTGCATTGGCATCTACAGAATCGGGTGTCTCAAACTCGTCATCACAGGTCCACCTTCTCTGGAATCGCCTCGGTGCTACCCTTGCAAATTCGGGACGCAGTGAGGAGGCCATTGATGCGTACTCACGCGCCCTCGCCCTCCGTCCAAACTTTGTACGCGCCCGCTACAACCTGGGTGTATCTTGCATCAACATTGGCTGCTACACTGAGGCAGCCCAGCACTTGCTTGGTGCTTTGGCCATGCACAAGGTGGTAGAACGAGAAGGCAAAGAAAAGGCGAGAGAAGTCGTAGGAGAAGGTGTGTCTGACAGCCAATTGGACAACATGATTCACCAAAATCAAAGCACCAACTTGTACGATACACTACGAAGAGTATTTGGACAGATGGGACGGAGAGACTTGTCGGATATCGTGGGGCCAGGTATGGATGTGGAGCGTTTTCGGGGCGAGTTTGAGTTTTGAGGTGGAACCCGGTGCTTCGAGTAGTGTTGACCGGCTCCAAAAAGAGGAAGAGCCTCCATCCCTTCAAAGAGAGGATGACTGGCTGCTAGAACGCAAAGTCAAAACACCACGCGTAGACGAGTGGAGTGAAGGTGAATTGGGCGACAGTTGCTGTTTTGGTACCAGAACCGTACAACTCGGAAAGGATTGCCTTTGGAATCTGCATGGAGGCGTTTAGATATAGATGAAATCTGGCTCAAACCAGCAGTACAGATAAACGTGGAATACTCAAAAGACGTATGTTGCTACCATGTTGCATTCGCATTGGTATTTCAGATGGCGATGTTTTTTTCTTCACCATCCTACTTCTATATGACTAGACATAGGAAAAGCTTTACGTGTTTGATGATAGTCCTTCGGCCCCACCTAAGGCCCAAAGAACATAAAATATGATAGAATACATGGAACCTGAACTGCACTCCTACTAGCATTCCCACCTCCGCGCTCTGCACCATTTTTCCCTAGTGAAAACAAGATGAAGAGAAAAATAAGTCTTGTACCCAAACCCAAACCTAATCCTCGCCCCTGGAAGTCATCCAATGATTATTTGGCAAAGTGAAGGTCGTATCCGAGCCACTTCCGAGCCTGGACCTGAGCAACATCAAGGCCAGGGTTACCATACGTAAGTGGTGCAAAGAACAGGAAGCACCAGAAGACTGCGGCAAGGATAACTCCAGTGGCAATCCAGCTACCCATGAGGCTCGACGAGGCAACACGCTCGCGGACTGGGCGTGATCGGGTTCGGCGATGGCCCTTGGCAGCACCCGGCATTTCGGGCTCCTGGGGCTCAATGCAGAAGACAAATTCGACAAGGGCTCCAGTGACGAGACAAGATGCCAGATGAGCAGGGAGGTAGTGGTGCAGGAAAAGCTGACGTCCCATAATGTAGAAGGGGATATAATGAGCGGCCCAAGTGAGGAAGAAGAAACCGGTCGAATTGTAAAGACGGGAGCGGGTGCCTGTAGGTAAGAATGTTAGAACATCCCCGTCAAATACAAACGACTTGACCAAATGAAAAAGCTTGGGTGTCTTGTATGAGAGAAACAACTTACGCTCATCGAGGGCATCCATGCCACGGCGGAGAGCCAGCTGGTCGGCACCAATGACACCGACAAAGACAGCAAGAAGCGAAGAGGCAAGCCACCATCCAATAGGGTTACCCAGGAAGTAGATCTGTTGGCGAGTGTCGTTCTTGGTCCAGAAAGATACACCACGCAGAAGGAAAGGCCATGAGATAGGCTGCGACGCATAGGGGTGGGAGCTGGTCAAGGCGTTGTTGTGATGGAACATGGCGCGCTGAAGCTCAACCCACTTCCTAAGGAAGCCAAGGTGCTTGACCTGCTTGGGCTCCTTCTTGTTGCGCGGGTCTTCGGCTGGGAGCGAAGGAATGTCATCAACATACCAAAGGTTGCTGGATTGCTGGACAGCCTTGTTTCCGTTGATCTCAGCCTGCTTGTAGGCCCAGTCTGGCAATGGCTTGGAGTGGGTCCACATGGCAACCTTGGTCGGTACGTGCACAAGCTTGAAGTGAGTTGACATAGTCTTGAAGTCGCCCTTGCCCTTGTCAACCTTGATCTGGAAAAGTGTATCATTATAACGGGCACCGGCCGCATCCTCTGGGCTCACAGTTGTGAACTCTTGGTTAGTAGGGTAGTAAGGCGATGCGACATCGTGAGTCAGAAGAATAGTATCCGTAATCAAATGGCGGAGACGGATAGTGTCACCCAACTTGACGCGCTGGCCAACCTCGCTTGGGAGAGGGGTTGAAGGAAGAATCTGCCAGTGGTTGTTGGTGTCATTGTGGGGGTAACCAGTGACCTGCTGTCCTTGAGAAGAGACACGTCCATCCTCGTATCGTAGCGGGTAACGATCTGGGTGGCTGTGAAGGTAAACCTTGGTCTCCTTGTGGCGAATGGTGATGGAGTCGTAGTAGTTAATGCCAACGGATTGAAGGCTCATAATGTTGTCACTCAAGGTTTCCTGGAACTCTGGAGTCATGAAGTCGTCGCCAGGTCCAGAGCGAGTAAGAATGGAAAAGTGCACCTGGAACCAGAAAAGGTAGAGGAAGAAGGGAACAATGACAAGTCCGAGAGCACGAGCGGCAAAGTGCTTGCCAAACTCCACAAGAGTCAATGCGCCTTGTCGTCGGTTAATGTCCATCAAGTCCCAAAGATCAAACAAGACTGGGACACCAATAGAGAAGAAAGTAAAGACACCGACGTATTTGATGGAGATGACGCAGCTCAGGCTGATACCGGTCAAAAGGAGCCACTTCCACCATTTTTGACCAAAAGGCGCATGCCTTTCCTTGTAGAAGCGAATGTAGGATAGCACAGAGAGGGCCATGAAAAAGATGAGGGAGGCATCCAAGAGAATGAGGCGCGTCTGACCGATGTGGGCGTTATCGAAAAGCATGAGTCCGGCAGCAGTGATGCAGGCAGGCAGCGAATATCCAGACTCCCACATGATCATGAAGACAATGGGGACAGTGAGGGCGCCAAGCGAGGCTGGCATGGCACGGTATGCGACATACGGAACTTTGTTGGCGATGTACGAGTCGCCAATGTTCTCGAACAAAAAGTCACCCTTGTATCCTACAAGCCAGCCAGCAAGAGCAAAAAGAAGTTTTCCGAGAGGAGGGTGGACATCGAAGAAGTAGGTACGTTGCAGGTAGTACGAAGCGAACTGTGGATGCAATTAGTCTTAGATCAGGGTACAAACCGCGTCCGCATCGCGCGAAAGAGGCACGGCATAGCTTCTGGACACGGATGTACGTACCTTGCCAAAATGAACCTCGTCAAAGACAACCTGATCAGGATGCCTGATGCCCCAAAAGCGAGTGACAAAGGCGAGGGCGGTCATGATGGTAATGGCAAGCTTGTAGTCCCATTCTCTACCCTGTTGTACTGGCTTGTATGGCTTTCCCTTCTCGACGACATTGGCAACTTTCTCGGCCAGCGCTTCTGGGTTAGGTGAGACGGGTCGCTTCTTGTCCTTGCCTGCTCGCTGGCGGATGCTCCCAGCAGGTGACGACATGGTGGGCTGCGGCTCTGTGAAGCTACCTGTTGGTCTGCACGTCAATTTCTAGCACTGTGGTATTGGCTCGCGCGATGGCATGGACTCACCTCCCACAAGAAGAAGAATTGGTTGATGGAATTAGAAAGAAAGTCGGGGGCTGCTCTGCAAGAGACACGACACCTAATGGCGAGTTCAGGGTCCGAGAGAACCAGTCCGCAATGGGCATCTCGCTTACAGCTCACTTACCCCCTGCATTGGCCTCCATTGGCCCACCCAAGAGTAATGCTTCCAGCGAGGGGCAAAGACGAGGCTCCGAAGGTCTGGTCACGCCTTTTGCAATGTCTATTCTTGGCACAAGTCATGATGCGGACCGGCGCGCCCGGTGCTACCTCGTTCTAATCTACACAGAATGCTGACCATCCAGCCAGCCAGCCCGAGTGCATGTACGTAGCTACCCCTGACGCGAGTGAACTGGCGCCGACTCCCCGACCCCCTCCGCATCACTGGCCCTTCTTCTGCTTCTCTGCCTCGAGCTTCCTCTGCTTTGGTATGCGGTACGAAGTCTCCCATCCGTACAAAGCCCCAGCTCCAAATACCATGGCAGCACCAACCTTCATCAGCCCGCTCATTTGGTTTCCGAATATCCAGATGCTCAGCAAGAAACTCACAAGCTTCCTGATGTTCAATACAATGGTGACTGTCACGGCGGAAGTATTTGCACTAAGCATACTAACTCCAGTAATGCACAGCAACTGGGTGACTGCATTAGCGGTCAGGTACACAATGTGTTGTGACGTCGAGGCCAGAATCGTGTTGACCAGAGGTGGCAGGGTGGTCGCAACTTTAGGCGGCACTTGGAATGATTGCGATGCCTGTAGACGCTTGAATTGCTGAGTCAGGACTGGGGCAAATCCGGCGAAAAACGGAAGGGACAGTAGGTGTGAGTAGAAGAGGTTGCCCTGCCAGTCGTTCCCGTGGTCTTTGTAGATGTCTTCGACGTACGCGCCCATCCATGCTGAAAGAAGCTGCGCGATAAGCAGGATCAAAAGACCTGCCTGGAGCGACGGCCGGGACATGTCAGAGCTTGATGTGTCCATCTTCTTTCCCTGTAAATCATCAGCACCCATGAACTTAGGCAGCTAGACGTACTACCGTACCTTTGACTGAGCATCCGCCCACGCAGAGACCATGACGCCCAATGTTAAGATTACAACCGAGAATATCTGCAGGGGTGTATACTTCTTACCACGTAGCCAGCCAGCTATCATAGTAGTTACACTGCCAAAACTCCTGAGAATGATGTGGACTGGGACCGAAATGTTGAAAGCAAAGGCCCAATTATTCATCATGTTGACAGTGAAGAACAAAGCCGCACTCACGCACCACTTCCGAAATGGCACTCGTGAGCTCCTCAGAAAGTAACGGCCATTTGGATCAAACTGGTAGTGTAATGTCGAGAGACAAGTAAACACAAATTGAAAGAGCGTGATAAGCAGACCGCTGTCAGGTTCTTGTCTAACATAGTATTAGTACTCGAGTTTGTGCCAGCGGGCATGCCTTTCTTACTTCACTATTGCTTCTAGGCAATACACCTTTGACATGTCAGTACTGAGGATGTTAGGGTAGTGGGGACTTTTTGTTTTTCTTACGTTGGCGCAGCACCCTCCAAAGATGAGCGAGAAGCTGCTGACAATGGGTACAATGGATGCCATTGTGGACAAGTATCTATCCAGAAGCTATGATACGGCTACGAAGTTAAGGAGCAAAAAGTAGGATTGACCAAGCCAAAGCACTAGGAAAACTGGCAATGATTAGCCAGGTAATATGAGTGACTAGCAGCTGCCCACAGATCGCTGCTTCTTGCCGGAGCTCGCGAGCACATTATGTAGAGCACACTCACAGAGAATAAGGATTCTAATTGTTTATCTACCGTCTTGTCATGACTTGCACTAATGCTGCAGTCGATTCGGGTGTGTGTGTGTGAGACGCAACGTGTTAGTCCGGGATGAGATGAGCCTCACGGGCGCTAACGTAGATTCGCCGCCAGTCTTACCAAACTGAGCATTTCCCGAGTACATGGGACCAGAACCTACGTACACCGATGCTGGGCCCAAAGGCTATGTTTAATTTTAACTTCGTATGCATGTGTATGCACTCAGCGGTCCGATGGCGAAAGTGGATCAAACCGTATGCTCGGGGCTACCACCTGCATGAGACGACATTGCTGCCACCGCTACAGAAAGCATTCACGATGACCACCACAATCTATGAAACCGCACCAGAATCATTTATTAACATTTCTCTTATCATTCCTTTGCACCACTCAAAGTCATTATCGTGGTGTTGCAATCTACACTACTCAACAGCTGTCTGTTCGTTGACCACATTGCATCGTTCATCATCTGCATTCCCGCGCCCTTTCGCCATAAATGCTCCTGTTCTATCATCCTAGCGCCACCAGGCAGATCGCTGCCAACTGAAAGGAAGATGAGAGGGTAAGGATGGCCAAGAACCCAACAAGTGTACATTCCCGCTTGCAGAAATTCTTTGGCGATGCTCATGAACATAGAATGCCATTACAATGCGGAGAAGACAAAAAGCTGAGATTTGTTAGCTTGTGCTGCAACTTTCGGGATGTGCACGTCCAACTCACATTGTTTGTCGCTGCTATAGCAATGCTGTCCTCGAATGGGTGCCAGCTCATGTGCAGGATCTTCTTGTTGAAGTCGATTTGATCCGCATCTGTTTCCTTCCTCATGCGTTGACCTTGTCCAACAGCACCAGCGGCAGGACTGCCGGCTCTTGATCCACCCTTTTTGCCAGCACCGCCTGTTGGACTGCCCGAAGAGTTCATTGGTGTGGGGATTCCCACCTTCTTCGCCTTGAACGCAGACTTGTCAGCCTGCAATACGACCTCAGTGTCCTTGTCATTGTCTGACGGGTAAATCATGAAATTGTTATTGTAACTTCCAGTCATGACGTTCTTCGCGTCTCCGGAGAAGACGACTTCGAACTTGTCAAAGATACTGTCGTTTTCGTATGTGTCGCATAGCCTGGGTCGCAGATGTTCGTGAATAGGGATCGTCTTGACTGGAGTCTTCTCCATGTTCACATCCCAGATCTTGACAGTCAAGTAGTCGCGAGACAGAATGTATCGTCCGTCATGTGAAAACCGTACGTCGGAGATGGATGAAATGATTTCAGAGAAGAATGACCTTGATGAAGGGTCCTCTTCTTGTTCGAATTCTGTGGTTCATGTGTTAGGGCAATTCTTTGTGCATGGGGCCGTGTTTAACTTACGCTTGGCGTGCTGGTCACACAGAGCACTTTCACGCATATCGGCGAGTTTGATTGTTCCCTTGGAGCTCGCGTACATGAACCAGTTGCAGCTGATGGGGTGAAATTCAGCAGCTGTGATAACCTCTGTGAGTTCCTCCATGTTTGCTGGCTTGATATCGACAATGTTGAAGCTCTGGTCCTGGATGTTGAGGTTCCAGAGGTTGATCCGCAGATCGTCGCTACTGATGAATGTCTCTCCATCACTGTTGACAGATATGCTGTTGATGTGGTATGCGTGCGCGTTGGCATACGTCTTCCGGGGTACTGCCGCAACAACAGTATCGTGATGTGTGAGTCTAGGGAGCTTCAGATCCGAGGCGCTGCGGAATTGTGCATTTGGGTTCCTGACGGGACCGCCACCACCAGCAACCCCGCCTCCGGGCGTCAGCTCGTGTGACAAATTGTTCTCCGCCACTACCTTCAGTGACTTCTCAAATACCTTCCATAACTTGATAGTCTTGTCATTTGTGGAAAGCAGGTAGTGTGAGGCGTTTTGTCGGCGGCACCACTTGATCTTGTTGATCTTTTCTTCGATCTCGAGAGATTTTAGGTAGTCGAACTCAGGCTCGTGCGATTGGAACTCGGTGTGGAATTTGTATTCACAGGTTTTTTTCTGTTGTTTGTTAGGTGCTGTGGTGGCGAGGAGGCCGACGAAGGTGTCTTACCGTCTCGTTCCTCTCGAATAAAACCACACGACCACCCTTGTCGCCAGTTGCAAGGTAGTTGCCCGTTTGGTCGAACTCGACGGTGGAGATGATGTCAGCTGTGATCCGCCGTTAGTCATCGGACGCAGGAATTGAGAGGGTGCAAGAAGGAAGTGAAGGTATGAAGAAGACGAAGTGGTCAAGCAAAGGTACGTACCTTCAGTTATATCTTCAACATCGCCTTTGTCACCAAAGCATCTGTTCCAGTCAGTGGCGGTTGCAGAGCGCTTTGACACGACTTGTGAGGACAGCAAAAAGACGAGCTAGAGCTGTCCGGCTGCACAGCTGGCGAAGGGTGTGGCACCTACTGGGTGAATTTCCACGTCGTGGGGTTGCCTTCTGCTTCTACCATGATTCTTGACAAGGGTCGCCGAACGCCAGCGAAGTGCGATTAGGTGCAGCGAGCGCTTTGGGGTGTTATGTGGGGCAGAGATGCTCGATAAGCAATCAGGTAGGTCGTCGAGCTTGTGCGAAGGCCAGAGAGTGCGGCAGCGCTGCCGACGTCGATGGTCGAGGGTGGTGGGTGATGGCAGATGATGTAGTGGTGGGAGCGGTGTCTGCTGGGGGGGTATGTGTGCGTGTGTGGGCAATGGCGGGGGCTAGCGGGTGGCAGACGTGTATCTGAGACGTGGGGAAACTCGACTCGACAGGACAGCGAAATGACGACGGCAGGCGACAAGGCAAGCAACAGCAGCGCAGGTACAGAAACAGAGCGTGTTGGGTGATACCTCGATTCACTGGTTAGTGGGGGGCTGTCCAACCTCCAAACCGCCAAGACCCGGGCAATGGAAAGTAGCCCATGCCGCTTGCGGCTAGCGCCATCCGCTCGCTCCGCCCACAACAATATTCGTCGGCTCGCTCAATCGAACTTCTTCGACAACTTCGATTCTACTAACCACAGCATATCGAACTCGCCATGTCCCACAGGAAGTTCGAAGCCCCCCGCCACGGGTCTCTGGCATTCTTGCCGCGAAAGCGCGCCTCCCGTCACCGCGGTAAGGTCAAGAGGTAATTACTGTCACCACCGCCCAAACTTGAACAGCCAGCTCATTATCGTGACCAGCTTCCCTAAGGATGACCCCAAGAAGCCCGTCCACCTGACGACTGCCATGGGTTACAAGGCGGGTATGACCACGATTGTCCGCGACCTGGACCGCCCGGGTGCCAAGCTGCACAAGAAGGAAATCGTCGAGGCCTGCACCGTCATCGAGACACCTCCCGTACGCTTACCCGCGAAGACGCAATTGATTGAGAGGCGCGACTAACGCAGTTGCAGATGATCGCTGTTGGTCTTGTCGGCTACATCGAGACTCCCCGTGGTCTCCGCTCGCTCACCACTGTCTGGGCCGAGCACCTGAGCGACGAGGTCAAGCGTCGCTTCTACCGCAACTGGTACAAGAGCAAGAAGAAGGCCTTCACCAAGTACGCCAAGAAGCACTCTGAGAACAACGGCCAGTCCATCACCCGCGAGCTCGAGCGCATGAAGAAGTACTGCACTGTCGTCCGTGTCCTCGCCCACACCCAGATCTCCAAGACCCCGCTCCAGCAGAAGAAGGCCCACCTTATGGAGATCCAGGTCAACGGTGGCAGCGTTGCCGACAAGGTCGAGTTCGGCCACGGTCTTTTCGAGAAGCCCATCGAGATCACCTCCATCTTCGAGGACAACGAGATGATTGACGTTATCGCCGTCACCAAGGGTAAGGGATTCAACGGTGTCACCTCCCGATGGGGCACCAAGAAGCTCCCGCGTAAGACACACAAGGGTCTGCGTAAGGTCGCCTGTATCGGTGCCTGGCACCCGGCCCACGTCCAGTGGACTGTTGCCCGTGCTGGTCAGGACGGATACCACCACCGTACCTCTGTCAACCACAAGATCTACCGCATTGGAAAGGGCGACGACGAGGGTAACGCCTCGACCGACTTCGATGTCTCCAAGAAGCGCATCACTCCGTAAGTTACAAGCCTCTGTAAACATGAATCGGATCAGCACTAACATGTCTTAGTATGGGTGGCTTCGTCCGCTACGGTGAGGTCAAGAATGACTACATTCTCCTCAAGGGTGCCTGCCCTGGTGTCAAGAAGCGCGTCATGACCCTGCGCAAGTCCATGTTCACCCACACCAGCAGGAGGGCGCTGGAGAAGGTCGAGCTCAAATGGATCGACACCTCTTCCAAGTTCGGTCACGGTGCCTACCAGACACCGGCCGAGAAGAGGCAGTACGAGGGTGTGCTCAAGAAGGACCTCCAGGCTTCGTCTTAAGAGGCTTGAGGTTGTGGTGGTGGTTCGGAGTGCATGCATTTCTTCTCATGGGCTTTGGCGCACGGGATAGGTCTATAACACATGGATGCCAGTCATGAGCGATTGAACAAAAATTCAACGATTCCCCAATTCATGATTCATGTCACTTGTTGGTGCTCTGCGTGAAGCTTCTACGATTTTCGTGGGTGTGAGCAGTTTGGTGAGCCGATTTTTGTAACACTATCAGTGTGTCGTCGTTAGCCATTTTACCGAAGAGCGTGTGCCGTTAGGGACTAAACAAAGTGGCAAAACAATGATTACAAGACAGTTGCCGGTATGATTTGCAGATAGTACGAGAGAACCTCAGCAAAGCGCTGGTGAGGGCATATCTCAGTCGTGCTTGCTGCTGAGGTTGCAGTCCTTTGACTGTGAAGAAACCGTGTTTGGTCATGCCAGATGGCGACGGCTATACGAGAACTGACACTCGGGGGAAATTTCCATAATTAATGGTCGGGGGCTGGCCATGTGATCATGCGAAAACGTCTATGACGCGGACGAACTCAGCTCCATATCAGCGGCAACAGTCGTCGGGCCAGACAATCGCAACGGTGCGCGACTTATCCCGGCTAACAGCAATGGCCACTATATGCCTCTTTGCCAGCAGCAGCGCTCGAGGCGGCCTTGGGGAAGTCGGGTGGCAGATTTGCACATGTCGCAGAAAACCGATCGTCGTGCCACCTGTCCACCCATGCTGTAACCATTTTTTGACGCCGGGTTCTAAATGCAAGACAATTTGAGGCAAGACAGCAAGACAGTGAGCGAGATGTGTAGTACACGCGATCCCAGGTAGAGAGGGTAAACGTTCATCAAGAAGAAAAGCCGGGATGAGAGGTACTTGCACGGCGATGCAACCGAGGCTTACCGATCCAATAGGCGCCGCCCGATTTTAGTTTGTAAGTAGACCGTCGCAACTGCCATCATCGACCTCCAACATCAACCCCCCCAGGACCTCTCGCCATTCCGCCTGTCCTTCGCTCTTCGGCTACCGCCAACATGAGTTGTCTCAGGATGCGTCGCACGCAGCTTGCAAGCCAGGTAAGTCTCTCACCAGCTCGCTCAATCGCCTGTCGCCGGCCGACAACCAGCATCCGCCGCACCGAGGCGTGTGCCACATCCCACATGGCTTTGGCAGACAGGCGCGCAGCGGGCTGCAACACCAGCAGCCCCAAGTGGCGCCACTACACACTATACAATTCCCCAAGCATTGCTCGATAGTCCAATGGCTAATGTCTTTTACGATAGCTCGCGAGGAGTTTCCGCCCAAGCACACGAGCTTTCTCGTCGACCCGACCCTTCCAGCGTGTGATCGCTACCGAGAACCTGCGAGCAAAGGAAGCATCAGGCTTCATTTCCAGCAAGTACCCTGTCATTGACCACCAATACGATGCCATTGTCGTCGGCGCTGGAGGAGCTGGTCTGCGAGCAGCATTTGGTCTCGCCGAGGCGGGCTTCAACACGGCCTGTATATCAAAGCTTTTCCCCACTCGATCGCACACGGTAGCTGCTCAGGGTGGTATCAATGCAGCGCTTGGAAAGTACGTACATGCGGCAGACGAAAGACGAGCAAGAAGGGGCTAACATACATGTACAGCATGCACGAAGACGACTGGAGGTGGCACATGTACGATACTGTCAAAGGCTCAGATTGGCTTGGTGACCAGGATGCCATTCACTACATGACACGAGAGGCGCCCCAGTCAGTCATTGAGCTCGAGAACTACGGCTGCCCATTTTCAAGAACCGACGACGGCAAGATGTATGTTTTCCCAGAGTTGCAGACTTTTGGTGGCGTGCTGACCTTGTCCTAGCTACCAGCGTGCTTTCGGTGGACAGTCGCAGAAATATGGAAAAGGTGGACAAGCATACCGATGCTGTGCTGCTGCTGACCGAACTGGTCACGCGCTTCTGCACACTCTCTACGGACAATCTCTGCGCCACAACACCAAGTACTTCATCGAATTCTTTGCCACTGACTTGATCATGGAGGACGGCGTCTGCAAGGGTGTTATTGCCTACAACCAGGAGGACGGAACCATTCACCGTTTCATCGCTAAGAACACCGTTTTGGCCACTGGTGGTTACGGACGCGCCTACTTCAGTTGCACATCGGCTCACACTTGCACTGGTGACGGTATGGCCATGGTTGCCCGCGCGGGTCTTCCCAACCAGGACATGGAATTCGTTCAGTTCCACCCCACTGGTATCTACGGCGCTGGTTGCTTGATCACTGAGGGATCCCGTGGAGAGGGTGGTTACCTTCTCAACTCCGAGGGTGAACGGTTCATGGAGCGTTACGCACCCACCGCCAAGGATCTTGCCTCCCGTGACGTCGTTTCCCGTTCCATGACCCTTGAAATCCGCGAAGGCCGTGGTGTTGGCCCTGAGAAGGACCACATCTACCTCCAACTCAGCCATCTGCCTCCTGAGGTCCTCCACGAGCGTCTTCCCGGTATCTCGGAGACGGCTGCCATCTTCGCTGGTGTCGACGTCACCAAGCAGCCCATCCCTGTCCTTCCTACTGTGCACTACAACATGGGCGGTATCCCAACCAAGTACACTGGTGAAGTCCTCACCCAGGACGCCCAAGGCAACGACAAAGTTGTTCCTGGTCTGTTTGCTTGCGGTGAAGCTGCTTGTGTATCCGTCCACGGTGCTAACCGTCTTGGTGCCAACTCCCTACTCGACCTTGTCGTCTTCGGCCGTGCTGTTTCCCACACTATCCGCGACAACTTCAGCCCTGGCCAGACTGCTGACCCAGTATCTGCCGACGCCGGTGCCGACTCCATCTCCGTTTTGGACAAGATCCGTACATCGGACGGCCCTAAGTCCACCGCCGAGGTCCGCCTGCAGATGCAAAAGGTCATGCAGACTGATGTCGCTGTGTTCCGAACTCAAGAGTCGCTTGACGAGGGTGTCAAGAAGATTCACGAGGTTGATGCTGACTTTGCCAACGTCGGTATCAAGGACCGCAGCATGATCTGGAACTCTGACCTTGTCGAGACACTTGAGCTGCGAAATCTGCTCACCTGTGCCGTACAGACGGCCGAGTCTGCCGCCAACCGCAAGGAGTCGAGAGGTGCGCACGCCCGTGAGGATTACCCCGAGCGTGACGATGAGCAATGGATGAAGCACACACTGTCATGGCAGAAGCAGCCACACGGCGAGACCAAGCTTGGCTACAGGGCGGTTACCGGCACCACGCTCGACGAGGCCGAGTGCAAGGCTGTCCCACCATTCAAGCGTACCTACTAGATTAAGAAACAAAGCGAAGCGGAGTTGAGCAACAGCAATAACAAGCATAGAGAGAGGGAGAAGTTTTGTATTTTATGTACATTTTGCCGATCAACTGGGGATTGGCGGTGCATGTTTTAGCATGTTTGCAAGGTAGTTAGTTCTAGTTGTTGGAAAACCAGAATCAAATTTTCATCCCCAAGACGATGCCACCACACGTTAGATTTTGTGTCTGAGCTATTTTGTGAGAAGCCGTGGTGGAACTAGAAGGAAATCTAGTGAAAACACATAGTGCTTGAAGTGGTATTAAGGATCGGGTAGTCGTCTCTAGCCGAGAGCTTGGAGAGTAAGCGCTACGCTCAAATGCCGTGCCGCAACCGTAAGCGCTATGGAAAGGGCGTTTTTCATGGCGCCAATATTTCACCAACATGATGATGACGACAAGCGAGGGGTATATGTGCACGTAGACCAGGGACAAGGACAAGTAGGCAACACGGGAGACTTGGCAAGTGATCAAGTTGACGATGATGGGAAATTCATACATTTGCATCCTAAAACCTCTAAAGGGCTTGGCTACTACACATTGGAGACGTCTAGATCCGAGAAAAACAAAGACAAAGGGCGTTTGTCTCAGAATCCTTTGTCTCCAAGCCCTTTTTTGTGTTTGCGTTTGTTTGTTCTTCACAGCCCGCGCGGATCGGCAGGCGGTGATACAATCGAGGTTAAGAGAGAGGAAAAAAAGTATTGACAACGAAATTAGGTGTCTGACGGGCTTTTCTTTGGAAAAGCTATGCCAGGCAAAACAGGAACAAAAAACCAAGCCATAGTCCACGCTGATGCAGGTAGATTTCTTGAATTATTGAGAAAGAGAGGCGCAGGAATGAGGCAGAGCTGGCCGTGATATTTATATTTTTTTTTCTGTTTGGAGCAAAGCTCGGTGAATGGCCTTGGGTATTATGCCAACCGCTACGCTCTTATGTGTGAGATTCAGCGCTCGATTCTTAGAAACGAAGCTGGGCGTCTCGCGAGTGAAGCTCGAAGCGCTTGTCGATGGTCACATCGTTGGCCATGGCGGCAGCGGCGCGGGCTGCTGGGCTGCCGTTCAGACCACTGTGGTCTGGAACAACGTAGTTCTTGACGAGACGCTTGGCGACGCTGCCGTTGACGCCGTTGCTGAGGAGCAGGTTGGCGCTTCCTCCAGTGTTACCAGAGACCACACCCTGGCGAGCAGTCTGGAGAAGCTTGGCCTTGAGCGCAGCAGGGTTCTGACCAAGACCGGCAACATCCTCGGTCATAAGGTAAGCCATGACACCAGTGGTGTGGGGGCAGGCCATAGAGGTACCGGAAAGGAAGTTGATGACATTGTCGCCAGTGGACCAGGAGCTGAGAATCTGCTCACCGGGGGCGTAGATGTCGACGCACTTTCCAATGTTTGAGAAGGAAGAGATCTTGTTGTTGATGTTGACGGAACCGACGGTGACGACGTTGGAGTTGGCACCACCAAGGTGAGCAGGAGTGCTACCACATGCGTCCTGACCGTCGTTTCCAGCAGCGACCGAAACGTGGATGCCAGCCTCGGAAGCACCAGCAATGACCTCGTCGACGGAGTTGGCAGTGCCCTGGAGACCCCAGGACATGCTCATGATGGAGCCAACGAAACCAGGCTCGGTCTTGCGCTTGTTGTGCCTGGCAATAACCCAGTCCATACCGCGGATGGTGTCGGAAGAAGCGCCAGATCCGTCGTCTCCGAGGACCTTGACTTCAATGATGTTGGCGCCCTGTGCGACACCGAACTTGGCGCCACCAGCGGTACCAGCAACGTGGGTGCCGTGGCCATCACCATCGACAAACGAACCGGTGGCGGTGAAACCCTGAATAGCACGGCCAGTGAAGACAGCGTGGGAGGTGCGGACACCGGTATCGACAACATAGATGTCGACACCAGCACCAAGCTTGGAGTCGTCAAAAGAATAGGTGAAGTCCTGACCCTGGGGAGATCCACGGGCGCCAGACGCGCTGGAGATGCGCTGGAGACCCCATGGAGAACCATCGCGCTGGGTTACGAATGACTTGACCTCGGCCTTCTCTTCGACGACGTTGATCTCGGCCATGCTCTTGAAGATGGCGGCATGCTCGTCACACATCTTGAGAACAACGACGCGGGGGTTGACGCCTGGGCTCGACTCGAAGAGGATGGCGTCGCCGTTCTTGTTGAGCTCGAGGGCATCCATGTACCTTTCAATAGGCTCTGGGACTGTCTCATTGCGCCACCAGGTGACAATGTATTCCTTGGTTTCGGTAGAGTGGTTGGCGGGGAGAGTGTACTTGTTGATGAAACCCTGGTTTGAGGGGGCAGCAAGCACGGAAGAGCATGTGGCCAAAAGACCGGTTGCAATGGCGAAGAAAGACTTCATGGTGATTACAGAATGGATCCTGTCCTGGGGAAAAGAGTTGTATGAATGAGAGTAGAAGTGAAGACTTGCGGATTCCTCCAAGCGAATGGAAGAGCACTGTAGTGGCAGGTTAGTGACAGCTCTGCTGTGGACAAACAATGGGCGAAGCACTAAAGCAAGAAGAGCACACAGCGGTATGAGGGGACAAAGGATAATGAGTGAAAGCGTGGCTGCGTAGTAATGGACCAGCCCAGTGGTGCGTAGTAATGGACCAGGCCTACTGGGGGCATATGGAATTCAGGCTGGGCAGAGGAGGATATTAAGGCTTACCGAGCAAGGCGTGTGTCAGGCAACAAGTCTGAAGGGATTGACGTATCGGCCAAGACGTGTGCCAGCACGCGGAAAAAGAAAGTGGATGGCGTGAAGGGAAGTGAAGGGAGTGGAGCGAAAGAAGGGAGTGCCGAAGCAAGAGAGGGTGGGATGGTAATGAATGAAGCGAGAGGAAGGAAGGACCCAGGCCAGCGCAGAGAAAAGAGTGAATGCGAGGCAGAAGGGCTGTGGCGGACGAGACTTGATGTAGTCGCTGGGCGTCGCAGCCGCGAGGCCATGGCGACCAAGCGCAGCGCGCAAGCGGGAGCGTCTGAAACACGGCGTGGAGCCTGGCCAAGCGTGACATTGCTGAGCACGACACGATGCCGTGTCGACGGCGAGCAGCACCCTCTCGCGTCGTCGTGGGCCGTGTTGGCTCCCGTTGGCTGCCTGTGCCTGAAACGGCGTGGGGCAGCCGCCGACGCGCCCAATCGGGACTAGCCCACTCCATGCCCTCATCTCGCCTCTGCGCGCGGGTCGTCGGCCCTCCTCAGATTCATGCACGCTCCCAGCATCAATGCCTCGCCGGCTTTACACTGCCCAATGCAGTCGTCCATCTGCCTCTTCCGTCTGACATCGCGGACCTGCCTCTCCAGCCGTTGGCAGCACCACCGGCACAAAACCAAACACCCCAAGGGCCACACATGTTCGTCCACCGTTTCATGCTCAGTGGACCAAAACACTCCGACTCGTCCCTACCAGCCGTTGCCGCTAGACGACCCATAGCCAGCCACGTCTCCGCATCCAGCGATTTCTAATTTGTACGGAGTACCACTGCACAACCCCATCGGTCGTGTCCAGTACGTACACCTCCGATCTGCCCTCGGATGGCACCGCATCCTCGTTGTGCATGGCCCTGCCCACAGCCCGACGTCCATCGTTCATCTTCCCTGTCGTTTCATGCGCGACTCGTGCTATCCGTAGACCGGTTTCGAGGCGCAAAATAGCACGCATTAGAAACGCTCTGCGCACACCAGCGCCAATCAGCCCCCTGGGCCAGCCTCAGTCCCCCAGCAACTCATCCGGCGCATAACTTCTATCCACCGCGCCTGATCCAACCCAAGCCCTTTGATCCGTTCAATTCGACACTCCGGCATAAATGCGTACAACAACCCACTATACTACTAACTTTTCCCCGTCTATGCCTTTCTTCGCATATACGACCTGCATATGTGAACACCCCAGTCGCAAACGAAGCCGGCACCTCACCCACCGATCCGGCCTGGGTGCTCTCGCCCTCTCCCCCCTAGTCGCATTACCCTGGTCCCCCAATCTATCTGCACCCTGGTTGTGGCTAGTCCATCCGCACCACGTTGCCCAACCGGGCTAAAGTGGTGGCGCTTGAAACCACACTATTCTGCTGGCAAATCTAACGCAGCTATCCATCAGGTAACAAAGGGCCAAAGAAAAAAAAATCCTTCTAATTGTCGCCACTAAATAGAGAGCAGCATGGGCCAGAGTGTATTTCCCCGAGCCAATGGATCCCGATGGAACCGAAAAACATAGTTTGGTACTATATGGCTCCAGTTTTGCGGCAGACACCACTACAAGGCTTGACGCTCAGTGCTTGTTCTTCCTTTTGTGCTGCGCCCAGTTCTTGTGTGGTTACAAATGCGACTTTTTGTAATGTTCGTCTGCTTGCTTGTTCTGTAACCGTCCATTTCTTCTCCCGTTACGCGCGGCCTTGTGACTTGGCTTCTTGGGTTGCGACTCTGCCATGTTCTCGCAGCAAAGGACAACAGAACATTTGGTTCAGCAAACCTCACAAAAAGACGCCCATCTATAGGATTTCTCCTGCTCATCTAGTACGGGCTTGTTTTGCAGCACAAGGGCCAACTAACAGACTGCGTACGATCGATCCACATATATCCAAGGCATTCATATATAGTACAGAGACACACAAGCCGCCGATCTCATTGTCGTTGAAACCGTACCAGGGTCCAAGCCGGAAAAGAACCGGATGTCGAGAAGAAAAAAAAAGAAGCCGATGGAGAAGAACGCAATCGTAGAAATCCTTGTCGTGAAACCCCATTTCCCTGGACCGCCGCCCCTGTCCGCCACCGCCACCACCATCATACCCATCGAAACGTCGCCCTGAATAGACACTGGAATTATAGACAGGCATTTATATAGTCATTCAGTCCTTCTAGAAAAGAAGAAAGAAGACGAGTTCAAACCAATCATATCGACATGGCCTATATACTCATACAGACAAAGAAATTGTACATGTTATAATTGTACAACCAATCTACCATTGCCTTTCACCACCCGCCCACCACATTCTCATCATCCGTGTCTGTCCGTCCGCCCGTTTAGCAAAGCAAACCAGACTCCAGTCCCATTCCTCTTCCTCGCCTAGGTAAAAGAGAACATACGTAGCAAACAAACCCCTTAACTCACTCTACACATCCTCGTCGCTCTCATCGCCCAGCAGCTCTCCCTCGTCAGCGTCCACAACCGCATAGTCGCCTCTTCCTCTGGCAAAACTGCTGCGCGAAGTGTACGTCCGGCCGTAACCACCGTAGCCACCACCACGGCCGCCCATTCGGCCAGCCGCCCACCTCCACACACTGCCTGCGAGCAGCGGCAGCGCAGCCACAACGGCCACAACCCCAGACACGGCGGCAATCGACCACCGGACCCACGGCGCGTCGCTGTCAAATACGCCGCTGCCTCCACCGCCTTCACCCAGCCGGATCCGGCCAAACTTGCCGTCCCAGTTACGCCAGACATAGTATCCAATCCCCCCAGCCGCCGCAAAGGGCAGCACAATAGCGAGGAAGAGCGAGAAGCCGCCGATGCCGTGGTTCTTTTGGAAGTCCTCTTCGAATCCAGGGCAAGGGTGTACGTCACCAGTCTTGTCAAACTCGGTTCCGCCCTCACACGTAGACAGTGGGATCTTGCGGAATTTGCTGTTGGCCCAGTATTCCTTGACGCCTTTGTTCTTGCACACAGCAGAGGGGTCCGGCAGCTCAAGGCCGGGCACCAGTACGCAGTCGCCGCTGGCGTCGCGTTCGTAGTTGTATGCACTGTTTTGACATGTCAATACTGGACGGATTCATATGCAAGATGCTAATTTTGCAAAACTTACCATTCATAGTCACGCCGAGTGCACGAGCAGTTGCGTGCAATGTCGTGCATCTGATCAATACGCTGTGCGTTGCGGCACTTGACGCCTCGCTTCTTGCGGTGGTACTGCGCTACATGGCCAAAGAGACACTCGGGCTGATCTTGCTGGAGAGGGTGCTGTGGACTCCAGAGGTCGTAGTCGCCCCGAGTAGGATCATGCTCGTCTAACTTGCATTCCTTGCTGAACTCCGGCAGGCCCGAGAAGTCCAGGTTAACGGCAACAAGCTCCTTGCTGTCCTTGCCCCACAGAAGGAAGTTGAGCGACGTATCGCTAGGCACCGTCGTGATGGCGTCAATCCGGATCTTATGGTCCGAGAACTTGTACAGGTTCCAGTTTTCGCCGCTGTCAAGCGAGTAGTACACATGGTCGGTGTCTTCGCCTCGACGAACAATCACAATGACAGAGCCTTGGTCGCCAAACTCCCAAGCGTAGGTGCCCTTCTTGATCTCCTTCCATGTGATGCCCGCGTCAGTGGTCATGAAAGTGTTGGCCTCACCAAACGTTGCCAGCTCCGACCCGACGTTGCCGACTGCAAGCATCAAGCCTACTGCCGTCGGAGACGAGTACATCTCGCGAGGGTCAGCGCGCTCAGTGTAACCGTGAATGTGCAGAGCACACTTGTTCTTGTCCGAAGTATCACAGTCGTACGGCTTGCCATCCGAATCTTTCTCAGGCGCTTGGAGAGGCTCCCAGTCCGCGCCATCGTTGTGCGTGATACGACTCTGCTTCTTCTTCTTGCTGC
Source organism: Curvularia hawaiiensis (assembly GCA_026262405.1). Lineage (NCBI taxonomy): Eukaryota > Fungi > Ascomycota > Dothideomycetes > Pleosporales > Pleosporaceae > Curvularia > Curvularia hawaiiensis. The sequence goes on from JAODYC010000098.1 coordinate 23,696, forward strand.
CCTTGTCCACTTCGGCAATGTTGATAACCACGTTGGCAACAGCAACACCTTCAAGGCCCTGCATCTTCTCAAAGTCGACATAACCTTCAGTGTTCCTGTTGACACCACTCAAACTCATGACGTAAGAAGTGCCGTTGCTGTTACTCTTGATGATGGAGCCATACTCCTGGTCTCGTGCTGGGTTGACTGTCACATGCAAAAACACTGCATGCGTTGAGCTGTCTAGTACCGTGTATGCAGTCTGATGGACATCAAAAAACTTTGGAGGGAACTTGGCCTCGGCGAAGGTGTTGGCGTCCAGGCTGGCATCGAGACGGAGGCTCTTATCCTCAGCTTTGGTCGCAACAACAATGAACTCTGACATGGCTGCGAACTCGACAACCGACTTGAACTTGACGTCCTTCTTCTTGAACCAATCGTCACTGGAAATAAGCTCCAGTGGGGCATTCATTTCCTCATTGGCGTGCTGTTCGCAGAAGACTTGCTCCTCTTTGACGCTACGCCCAGCTTCGCGCCAGACGAACATGCATTTCTTGACGTACGGCACAAGAGACTCCCAGCTGTCATCCTCGCCATTCTTTTGAGAGACGTAGGCTACCGTATGGCAGTCTTTGTTACCAGCCTTCTCGCAGTTCTTGCCGCCCATCCAGATGATCCAACCCTTCTGTTTAGGATGGAACTGCATAATCTGTAGCATCTCCTTGTTGGGTACAGCGGGCGCGTTAAACGAGTGGATGCTGTCGTGGAGTCCCCGATCCTCAGAGTAGTAAACCTTTTTGCCTGCAGTCAAGAAGTAGACGTTATTGTTCTCATACTGGTGAGGGTAGATGCGAACAATTTCATCGTCGATAGCCTTCTTCCACTTCTTTCCGTGGTCGTGCGTGATCCAGGCTGTGCGCTCGTCGGTAAGCATGACGACGGTCTCGTCCTTGCTTCGCTCATTGCCAGTGTTTTCGCCCTGCGTGTTGCGCTCGAGGTAGTATTGCTCCACAAATTCGCTGCCCTTGAACTTGGTAATCTCTTTCGTAATCTCGTTGCTTTGAGGCGGTCGCTTCTCTGCATCTTTGCATTCGCGCTCCACCTCCTTGTCCCTCTCTGTCTCGCCTTTACACTGATTTCCAGGAATCTTTCGCCAACCAGAGCTGCCCTTGTACGTCTTGGCATCTCCTTCGCAAGCACCCTTTGGCAGGGTGAAGGAATCGTCAGGCTCACATTTCTTCTCTTTTCCTTCTCCAACCGGGGAAAAGCCAAAGTCGCACTCGTAGTCCCTGAACTTGTCGCAATCACAAGGCTTGAAAGTCGGGACCGGGTCTTTGAAGACTTCGCCAACGAAGCACTCGGCATCCCACTTTCGCCTTCGAAACAGCTGCTTGTGGCCCATGACACAGCTTGGGTCTCCATCTGCGTCTTTTCGTACAGACCATTCAGGATCAAAATCGCTGTCCCCACACTTCTTGAGCATGTCGCTGAAATCAAGGTGGAGGATGACGTGCTCGCGGCCACCACCCTCTTTCTTTTTTGATGCGTACAGCATAAACTTCAAGCTTGTCGAGTCGGGCAGTGTCGTAAGTTCGCGTGCTCGGATCTTGTAGTCTAGCTTGATCGTTTTCCAGGTATCCTTTCGTCCGTGCTTGAATGAGTATCTGATCTCGTCGGTGTCGCCTTCGTCAAACACCGCAACCAGAACCGAGCCTTGGTCACCAAATTCGTACTTGTGTGCTTCCTCGAGCGCCAGTTCCCACGTGAGACCTGCGTCGTCGGAAACATACAGGTCGCCGTCGCTGTATTTGCCCAGGTATTCGCCTGTATTTCCAACGCCCATGACGATTCCTGGCGCCGGACTCGAAAAGACACGTCCGCTGTTGTGCAGGTTAGTAACAGAATGCAGATGGAGCTCCTCATTTTTGCCCTTGACAGTGAGCTTCTCAAACGTTCTGCCGTCATCAAAACTGATGCGCGACTTGAGCTTCTTGCCTTGGCCCCTTTCGACCTCCTTGTAGTTATCAACCGTGTTCACCAACACCACACCTTGTATATTCGCAATCTTCTCAAAATCGACGTAGCCGTTATCGTTGCGGTTGGTGTGCTCGACATTTTTGGTAAAGTATGTTCCGTTGGAGTTGCTGGTATACAGGTTGCCCATCGCCACGTACTTGGATGTCATGACATCGACTTGAATGCTGTAGTTTGTAGATTCGAGAATTGTGTATGCGTCTTCTTCAATCTTGTGATCGCCGAACTGGGCATGATGCCACGAGTCGGTGTCTTGGGTGACGTAGAGGGCAAGTTCGCTCGAATGGTCGGCCTTTGCAGCGGCAACGATGTAGCCTTTGGCGACGGCCATGTTGGCCATGCCCTGTACTGTGCGTCCAGACGACATGGTGGCCTCTTCCGCGTTTTTGAAGTAGCTGTGTCCTGTTAGTTGTTGTTATCATCTTCAGCCAGTCGCCACCTACTCATCAGATACCATGAGCCTGAAGTCTTTGGACCTGTCCGAGTATTTTCCTCTTGTGATACACAGTATGCGATCGTCGTGCTTGTCGACGCCTTCGAGAAATCGCTCGGAAGATTTGGCCCATTGACACATTCGGCGGTCCTTGATCAGCGTCTTGGGTTCCGTCTTGAAGCCATCCGTGGTGTAGTATGTCTGCTGGAAGTTAGCTATGCAAGACGCAGCAAGTTTGGAGGAACACGTACTCTTCCAAGACATGGCGCAGTGAAGCAGTTCTCAATCTCGTTGATGAGGATCTTTTTGTTATCATGCGCGTGCCAGCCCACCGGTCCTCCTGGCGAAGGCGGCAGCTCCGTCTCAAAGCTATCCCATGTTTCTCCCTGATCGTAGGTGATCCAGTGCTTCTTCTCGCTCAGCACCAACGCCACCTTGTTATCAAACGGGCTCTTGATTATGCCCAGTCCTTGGAGATCTTTTATTCGTTTCCAGCCCTTGCCGGCATCGTGCGACCGCCATATGTTGCCTGTGTCGAGTTCCTGTACCAAGGCGACTCCAGAGTCATCAAAGTACATGAGATTGACGAGCTCATTCTTGAACGGTGTCGGTTCGACGAGCGGCTTATCCTTTGCGACGGTCGTGGGTGCTAATGCCAGCAGGGCGGGCAGCAGAAGGCCCTTAATGTATTTCATGGTGCATAGAGGCGACGGTAAAACGCGTGTGTGGATGTGGAGAGGAGGCGCGAATGTTGAAGAACAACTGGCTACTCGTACAATTCACAGCCTCAAACAAGCACCGGACCCCCGATGACGCTGACGGATCTGAAACGCAGGGCAGGTCGATGCGCCGTGATGGCGAAGGGTCTGGTGGAACGCGGAGTCCAAAATCGAGGTTCAGGCAACAATCTGAGCGGCAACTGAAATACGGTAGTATGTACAACAATAGAAGGAGTAAAGATGCGAGGCCAGATAGCGCCAACAGTTAATGGACAGATGGAGCTGGGGAGCCAGTCGCGCGTGGGCGGACGTCCGCGGCTGCTGTCCCGCACTTGAACCCCTGCTAGTCCTCGCCCCCAACCACTCCAGCTTGCGGATCGGTCCTTCACATGTCTATACAACCACTGGATAAAGCATGGCATCGTGGCCAGTCATCATCTTGGACACAAGCAAGACAACACCAAAAAGAGCGTTGCAGAGTCGCGCGTTCAAGAAAAAGAAAGAAAAAGAGTCTTCAACATGACACGCCTGAACCGCTCCAAGACGGCACATGGAAACTTCTCCCGTCCCCACGAGCCAGGTTTTATACTGCACTCCCTGTCAAACGTCCATAAGCCTCAAAGTAGCCCCGCCTACCTCTACTTTGTCCATGGTAGCCCCAACTTGTGCATCTCCACCGCCAGTTGCAAGATATAGTCGATACTCTCACACTGCGTCTTTGCCTTGTGCACATTGTCGCCCCAGACATAAATGCCATGTCTCCTAACCAGAATAGCATACGAGTCTGGATACTTCTCCATGGCCTCTTCCAAGCTCTCGCGCAAGTCCTCCTCGTGCGCCGTATTCTCGATAATAGGGATGCGTAGACGGTCATAGTAGCCTAGGTTTCCTTGCTTCCCCCGGCCCTTTGGTATGCCCTTGATCTGCTCAATCTCTTCAATTTCGAAACAGGCATCTTTGCCCAAGTCGCGCTCGACGAGGAGTGTTACAAGTACGGCCCATTGCGAATGTGTATGGATGCAGCATCCGGCGCCGCGTTCGAAGGCTGCCATGAAGAGCGGGGTGCAGGCCGAGGGCTTCAGGACCTGACACGGGAATTCAGCTATGCTGCACTGTTGTAGAAACAACAGAGCTTCTCTGTGATTCATACCTGCGGTCTCCTCAGGTACTCCTTGCTGTTGAAATCCATAACAAACATGTCCGTAGGCTTCATGAGCTCCTTCTGCACTCCACTCGGCGCAATGTATATCTTGTCTTCATGGCGAATGCTCGTTCCTCCACCAGTGCCTGTCACCTGGCGCAATGCCCACGTTAGCCATCACTCAAACAGCCTCTCTCCACCTGCAATCGCAAATTGGCTGGGGGAGTGGAAGTTTTCCTCGTACCCAGCCCAAGTTGTAGAACTTTGCGCAGAGCGTGCAAATGTGGTTTGCCGGGTGGTTTGGGTCATCAGAGTGCACGAGGGCCTCAGGATCTTGCTCGTGGGAAGTCATTTTGGGGCGCTTCTGTATGTAAAGGAAGCGTATATCCTCAGGTCGCCTTGGTGGGATTTTTTTACTGATGCCCCCAAAGCCCAAATGACGCGTTGGGCGAGCGCGAAAGCTACCCCACGTGGTCCGGGCTGTTGGTCTTCAACCCCCACTATTCGACCGCTTGGTGCGAGGCTTCGTCACAGTCAGGGCCATGTTTTCTTTGAGAGCATTCAAAAGAGCGGATTCGTTAAATTAGTTCTAGGGAGTTTACTCGAAAAAAACAAACAGTCAGCCGGCTCATACAACGAGACCACGGCCTGAGGTATCATGGATGCCCAAAACGCTCACTCCACTACCTATCCTCCACGAGGGTCTTACGACCCAGGGTATCACAACTAATTAGCAGTCTCATTATGTGCCAGAGGAGATTGTTCGTGTTCCTTCTTCTTGTCGAGATGGAGCGCATGCTTCAGCTTGTCGCCGAAGCCCTGACGGTCCGGAGACTGCGAATGACCGCCATGCTTTTCCTTGTAAACGTTGCCGGCACCACCTCGCTATGTTTGGGTCAGCGCTATTCTGTGGCGATGTATCAGGGGCCTGCATACTCCAGTGTGGAATTCATCTTGCGGGGTACGCTGGTTGATCTCAGGTACCATGTCGACGGGGCGACCTTCATCAGACTGCGGCCCAACACGAGGCGACTTGCCAATGTTACCTGCTCCACCACGGCCAGTTGAGAATTCAGGTTCGGTGGATTCGCCCTGAACGCCTTCGCGGACAAGGCCTCCGTCGGTGTAAACAGTGTCATCAGGACCAATGTTGCCCGCGCCTGCATTGACAGTTAACTTCTGTTCTTGCAAATTGTGCAATATGCTTGCTGGAGGGATGCGTCTAACCTCCACGTCCGGTTGAATGAATCGGTGTGCTAGTCATATTTTCGCCTTTTGTTGTTGGTTCGAAGTAGTCTGGGATTCAGAATCTATGCGTTCGAGATGGTAACGAGCCGGTGTCAAGGTTTCGAAGTAAGTTGGAGTATGCAAATGACCAGGCAAAACGCGAGCAAAAAAAGCCCTTATAGCGATTCCTCCCAGTCCTGCAAACGAGGCAACCTTCAAGTGACGCAATGACGCAATCTCATCGCAGGATAGTCCAACCCATTGGCGGCGCGGGATGCAATAAACTTCGGCATGGAAAACAGGCGTCGGCGTGTCTACGGCTGCAAGCCGTTCGACCAAGTTTGCTACGCCAAGCAAAGTCGCAAGAACGAGGTACGGGTCGTGTGTGGATAGAGTGCTCTCATTGTACCGCGTATGTGGTTTATGCGATGGCGTGAGGTGATATGCGATCGCCCGCGCGATAAGTCGGAGTGAATTGATTCGCTCACCATGTGACTAAGCAGGCTACATCCCACTGTTCGCAGCTGGTGGCTCTGCCTTACGCGACACTCCGGAAAAAAATAGTGGCTGACGTGCAGATTTGGCTACAGCGTTTGGTCAGGTTTGCAAAGCACGAGGTCCGCTGACGTTTCGCCAATGCTGATGTTGTCGGCGATCCTGACGCAGGCACTCTGATGCGATCAACAATGCAGGAACCAAGAGTTCCAGGTCGGTAGTATCACGTGAGAAAAGTTATCAATGCTAGCTTCAGTATTGCGGGCCGGTGGGTCTTCAGAACGCAAAGTCGTGTGTGCTATCTACGAGTAGTCATACGCCCGTGACTTGGAACGCTATAGAGACATGTAGCATCGTGGCGTCGCATCCTCCTAGAACTTGTGCTCTCCACAACCTGTTTCAAACGCACCTGTCATCGTCGTATGTTTTGAGTGTGCCAGTGTGCCGTCTTCGCTATCATGTCTCGACTTGGCACAGAGATTGTTTAGAAACTGATGTGTAATTATCATTAAGCTTTTACAATGCGATACAAAGTTCTAGGATGTAGATAAAACCGATGAGAAACAAGAACATGAGTGCATGGGGTATCGTAAGATGCTAGAACGTGCTCGACGCTATACAACCTAAGATGTAAGGTTTTGCTCTTCGCTGTGCCTATTCTGGCCCTCCTCTGCAGCCCTGGCTTTCACCTTGCTCTCGTCCGCATGCTTCGCAGGATCGAATACGTAGATTGGGAATTCCAGGAAGATAGTGCGCTTCAAGAATACTGGCATTCTTGCGTACAATGCCGGTGGGAAGGGAATGAGGATGCTGGTCCGTTGGAGGTACCTTTCATACTCAGGCCAATGGCTACCTTTCTCGTATCTCTTCTTGGCGGCTGGACGTTCTTGCAGCGTCAGACCTGACACGAACATGAGAAGCACAGTGAGGAAGATGGGTCCGAGAATTGATGCGTAGAGAGCCTGGTATGCGCCTCCAGAGACGTAGTTGTATGCCGCGGGTGACACAGCAATAGTGAAGATGCCTGGAGATGATTAGCCTCTGCCAAAAATGCAGCTGTCGTAAGAACCCACCGAATTGGATGATGATTTCTCCAAAATAGTTTGGATGCCTGGTCCACGCAAAGAATCCAACATCGCAAATCGCGCCATCACTACCATGCGCCGTTCGGAAACGGTACTTTTGGGCGTCCGACACAGTCTCCATGATGAAGCCAATGCTCCAGAGGATAACTCCCGCAATATCGCAACCGGTTCCAAAGCTGGGCTGGTTGAATTTTGTGACATTTGGCGAGTTCAGCAGCGTCACTGGCAAGGAAACAGTCCAGACCCAGAACATTTGGCTATTTTTTTTGTCAGAAACGCGTTCTAAATAGAGCCGACACGAATCTACTCACAACACCCAGAATCCAAGAAAAGACCAGAACTTGTCCCGCTTATCGTCAAAGCGGTCATCTTTGCCCGTCTTCAAGATGCGGAAGAGCAAGAAGCCACTTAGTCTTGCCGCCCATAGTATGATGAATAGCGATACAACAATGTTGCGTGCATCACCCCTGTTTTCGCTGAATGAGAGAGTGAGGATGGCGAGGAGGACGAAGTTGGTGCCGCCAGCGAAATCGGTAAGCTTATCGAATTTGAGTGAAAACGCGATGGAGAAGAAGAACAGTTGGTATGCGACTGTGATGAGGAAGGTAATGGCGAGATAATAGTTGTCGAGCACGTGAACAGCTGCCATGGCTGCTGTTGTAAGAGAACGTCTGTACACTTACGCCCTTGGGAAGGAGAGCAGGCGTCCCTCTACATATATTGCACAACCGTCTGGTCTCGCACTTGCTGCTTACGGCGACATTTGCAGAAACGGCGACATTTGGGCGAATGTAGTGCTGCTCGTGCTCAAGAAGGTTGACTGGGAAGCAGTTTATGACGCATGCGATCGGGGCCAAGCCACGATTGCAGCCCACGACTCTCTCCCGCGATCACCAGCCCGGTGCACATCCTCCGCAAAAAAATCGACACCATGCCAGCTTCCACTGCTGCGCCTCGCGTCCAGACGGGACTACGTAGTACACGAGGCGCGGGACTTTGGACATGCGTAATTAAGTCGGCACCGGAAGATTGGCTCAGCGGCTTGCATAAGCGGGATGAAAAGGTCGTGTGTACAAGCTCGACTGAAACTCGGCGCGTGTGAAGACATGGCGTCCCAGGCACGGAGTGCGTCAGACGTTAGCACCACAGCGGCTGGCCAGACCAACGTGAAGCTTGGCCACCACCACAACCGTTGCTCGAGGCCCTGTCGATCATATATCGCGAACCGGCAATTCCTGCATCAAGCTTTATGGCGCAAGGTTGTTCGATGCCGGGGCGGCACCAGTGCTGGGGCGCCAGTCCTCCCATTACGTCCCCGAGCCTTGAGACGTAGTCAGTCACCGTATTGGCAACTGCAAACGCTCGAAACTCGGCACTGCGTCTAGAAACAAGATAAGTGGATAGGTCTGTCGGGACTGTTAAGTAGCATGACTTCGACCTCAGTCTTCTCCTTTTGAAAGGTTTGGGCACGCTCCTCACACTCTCCGGAAGCTTATTCCCGTTCACGACCCGCACACGCTGTTTCCGCTGTGTGTCTCCACGTTTCTGTTTGTCTGGTTCTGTTATTAACTCCCTCGATCGGTCTGCTGTGCAGCTCCTGAGCGAGTCTGCACGTCTGGGACATACTCTTCGATTCTCCTCCAGCCGGGCTGTTGATGTTTTTGTTAATGATTGTACACTTATAACGACAACTGAACGTATCACCATTACGGACTCACTAGACATTAGCCATGAAAAGGACCAGATCGTCCCTGGCGTCCGCGTTGCTGCTAATCAGCGCAGTATGTACGACCCATAGATTCACAATTCGCTCATGCTAAGTACATAAAGTCTCTCACCCACGCAGCGTTTGATCTTCACAATACTCATGTACGGACCAATGTCGCCGGCAGACGAATCGAGGACCTCGTCTCTGGAGCAGATCGGTCTGGAGACAACGTCGTCGAGCAGGCCAATTCCTTGGACAACGCCAACATTGTCGCCAGATCCGCGCAAACTGGTCTCGATGCGAACGCTTTACTAAACGGCCTTGCGCAAGGTCAGGGCCAAGGCGGCAGCAACGGACGCACTGGTAGCAGCGATGTCGGCGGTGATCTTGCTAACATAGTTGCTGGTGGAAGCGCGGCCAGTATTGACGATATTATCAAAGGATTGGGCGGCCAGAAACAAGGTGGATCCGCAAACCAGAGTGTACCACAGAAGCAAGGCCAGGGTGCTGCAGGAGGAACAGTACCGAGCAGTGGTCAAGCCCCAGGAAGCGACATCAACTCGAATGACATCGCAGGTGCGCTTGCGAACCAGGCTGCGCCGAAGAGTGGTTCCAGCGACACCAGTGTCCAAGATCCTGCTGGAGACCTTGCGAATCTGCTGGCATCCGGCGGACAGGGACAACAGCCACCAGCGGGCCAACTGCCACCACCGCCTCCAATTCCATCAGCTCAACTGCCGACACCAGCAGCTCAATTGCCGCCACCTCCACCACCACCAGCAGGCCAACTACCACCGCCTCCTCCAGCACCATCAGGTCAACTGCCATCACCTCCTCCAGTGCCACCACAAGGTCAACCCGGTGAGCAACAGAAGAACAGCAGCAGCTCCGCACTCATTGAGGCAGCTTCGACTCCCAGCGCAGGAAGCAGTAGCAAGGCATCGTCGACAAAGCTCATGGAGACCGGGAAATGGAACGCAACAGCTTCATCCGGTTCAGCATCTCAAGCAACTGGATCCGAAGCAGGCGCGGGGGCAAAAGAAGCATCTTCAGCACCACCCACCTCTTCACAGCCAGTCAAGACGGTATTCCCGGCAGGAAAGTCTGCTTTGCCTGCAGTGACCCCTATTCCTTGGCCGAGCTCGCCTGCACAGGCGACGGGAGCAATGAACAATACCGCTCCAGCAAAGGGAGCTGCTAACGCGGCGGAGACTTCTGGTACAAGCACAAGCACTCTAGTAAGTGACAATGATTGATTTTTTCCAAGTCAGGTGGTTGTTAACAACGGTGATTAGGCTGCGGCTGCAGAGAAAGCGTCGCCAGGTTCAATGGCCAGCAACGGGACCGCTCCAGCTGTAACTGTAGTTGCCGGAGGTGGCTCAGGAGAAGGCGCCAAAGCTGCTTCCAACTCGACGATGACTGCCAGCAGCAAACCGATGAACTCTGCACCACCGCCAGCGGTCACGGTTGTCGCAGAATCAGGAAACAGCACTACGTCAAAAGGCAGTATGATGGGTGGTGGAGCCGCTGCTGCTGCTGGGACAAACGGTACGGCGTCCGCACCAGCACCCGTCACTGTCGTTGCAGGAGCCTCGCCTGGTGGTGCCGATGCTGCTGCAACCTCAGCATCCTCGTCCAAGGGCTCCATGAACATGGGCGGTGGTATGGGAGGAATGGCAAATTCCACTGCCGCCGCCCTACCCGCAGTCACTGTTATAGCGGGTGCAGGCAATGGCGGCTCTGCTCAAGCAGCCGACCAAGCCGCTGCCAACGGAGGCTGCAGATGTTCTTGTATGTGTCCTATGGGTTCGTTCCCCATGGCTGCCCCCGCCGCTCCAGCCTTCCAGCTAGGCTCCATGAGCAACGCGCCAGCAGGCATGGCTAGCGCCAGTACAATGCAAACCATGGTTGGTAGTCCTGTGACCGTCAGCGCAGGAAGCGGATCTGCGGCTTCGAGCTCAAGCAGCAGCAGCAGC
>JAODYC010000098.1:34563-47597 GCA_026262405.1 Curvularia hawaiiensis
CGACGACGACGGCGGCGACTACACCCATAGCTGCTCAGAGCCAAATTGCAGCTGATACGCCGCCGCAGCCGACAGTTGTGGGCGGCACAACTGAGCCTCAGGCAACAGGATTGCCATTCAATATCAACACGGTCAGCCTGCAGAGTCGGGTCACTGTCAACTTGGGGCGGCGGCTGGCCAAGCCAACGCAAGGAGGCAGCGAGTGGTAGAAATAGTAAAATGAAAATTATCATGTACAGTTAGTAGAAGTTTTAATATGTTGAATTGGCGAGAACGATATCTTCCCTTTGTTTGTCCGATTATGTGGAATCTATGGTATATATTTTTTGGGTTAGTAGTACGGGGTTAGTTTGAGCATTGAGTGCTCCTCTCTACCATTATAGTTTGATGAGAACGAATTCTAATAGGATGAGAAAATTTGCTTGTGAGGCGCGGGTTCTTGCCGCGATTATTGGGTATATTGTGCCTCTAGCCTATCTCTTTTATGTGGACTGCTCTTGTCCAGCTTCTTGCACCTTTGCCTTTTTGTTTTTAGCTTGTTGGCGCTTCGAGACGGGTTTCTCGGTTTTGTTCTCGGTTCCGAGAGAAGCATCCAAGTTCTCTCCAGGGCGCTTGCCGTTCTGGTTCTTGTTTGCTTTCCCCTTTTGTGCTTGCTTGTCCTTGGTCTCATGTACTGGCTTCTCAGGCAGCTTCTCGCCGCCGTGGACAATGTCGACTATGCCCTTGAAACTCTGGCGCTTGAGTCGCGCAAACTCGACGACGCTTCTTGCCTCCTTTGTCAGGCCATCTTTGCCCTTTTCTGTTCCGAGTCCCCATACAGAAGCCAGGTTGATGACGTCGCTGGGTGCTCTTATGCCTAGCACGCTACTTGCTTCTGAGCTGAATATCAGGCCGCGGCCCCGAGTGACGCGTATGAGCTGAACGGCATTGGAAATCAGATTGCGTTTTGCTGCGGGATCATTGGACATGATGCCCTGGCTGTAGCAAATCTCAATCTTGATTCCACGGGATATGGCGGTGCCCAGCATAGGGAACTTGAAGTGTGACTCGAAGCGACGGGTCAGGTCCAGCGAGATGATGTCTACATCGAGGCTCTGGCATGCCTGCTGGAGGGTTCGCTCGTCGGTGGGTCGCGCCGCCACGAGGTCATAGTGCTGCTGCAATTGGGGGATGCGGAAGTTGGAAGCGGCGTCGGTGAGGAAGATGTTGCAGCGGCGCAGTATGCGCATTCGAGGAGGGACAGAAAAGGGTAGTTTGGAGGGCACTGGCGAGGTCTGGTGGTCAATGGCAGTCAGTGATGAGTGGGGTGTCGCAGGCGGCGAGTCAAGTGGAAGTGAAGGTGAAGGTGAAAGTGACAAATCGGCTACATACTATATCCGCAGGCAGCCGCCCGGAGTATGTGTGGGTAAGGGCAACTACATCGTATCCTACTGCATTGCATCAGTTTGGCTCTCGCGACATTCCGCGCCAGCACCCAGGCACACGGCTACTCACATTCGTCAAGGAAAACGACAGTCCGCTGCAGTTCGCGGGTCGCATCGGTCCACGGAACGTGCAGGTCGTGGAACATTTGCGCAATGGCGTCGCCGGACCGCGCAACGGGGAGTGGAGGAGGAGGAGAGACGCGCCGTCGTAGGCGGCGGAACAGGCAAAAGAAACTGGGGACGTCGGCGGCATGCGTCTCGACGGCGGGCATCGAAAACCTTAGCCAAGCTCGGACTAAGCCTAACGCCCGCCCACAAGCCCACGACGAAGAACACCAACACCACGCCCTCGACACCGCCCCGGCCGCGCCTCGCCCACGTCCTCGTCCTCTCGCGCCGCCTCCGCTGCCCCGGCCGCACCAGCCACACCCGGCTCGTCGTGCCCATCGTCTCCGCCTCGTTGGGCGTCTGTCTCCCCGGACAAAGGCAGCAGGAGCCCTCGCCGTGCTTGCTGTTGCTGGCCTCGCCCTTGGCCTCGCCCGTCTGCTGTGTGGTCCCGCCAGCCTCCGCTTCTTCCCCCCACCACGCGACCCCCCCTCGGCCTCGCCCACCCACCATCACTACTACCACCACCACCACGACACCAACGCTGCCGCCATGGCGCTCAACAGCTCGAGCGGCGCCACCAGCGTCGCCCGCGTCTACGCCGACGTCAACGCAAACATGCCCCGCTCCTACTGGGACTACGACTCGGTCAACATCTCGTGGGGCGTGCTGGAAAACTACGAGGTCGTCCGCAAGATTGGCCGCGGAAAGTACTCCGAGGTCTTTGAGGGCATCAACGTCGTCAACTACCAGAAGTGCGTCATCAAGGTCCTCAAGCCCGTCAAGAAGAAGAAGATAAAGCGCGAAATCAAGATCCTGCAAAATCTGTCGGGCGGCCCCAACATCGTCTCGCTGCTCGACGTCGTGCGCGACAACCAGGTTAGTGACGGCTCCGATTGGCTGGGCGACTGGGTACTGCGTCTCGCGCACTGCTGTCTGCCTGCCGACTTGTGCTAACATGCCCTGCACAGAGCAAAACGCCCTCGCTCATCTTCGAATACGTCAACAACACCGACTTCCGCAGCCTCTATCCCAAGTTCCAGGACTACGATGTGCGATATTACATCTTCGAGCTGCTCAAGGCCCTCGACTTCTGCCACAGCAAGGGCATCATGCACCGTGATGTCAAGCCTCACAATGTCATGATTGACCACGAGAAACGAAAGGTGGGCAAACCTGCCTACATTGGCCCACAAGGTCCCGTTGCTAACTCGGCCTAGTTGCGTCTGATCGATTGGGGTCTAGCCGAATTCTACCACGCAGGAACCGAATACAACGTCCGCGTGGCCTCTCGTTATTTCAAGGGCCCTGAGCTGCTGGTCGACTTCCAAGAATACGACTACTCCCTCGACATGTGGTCCCTAGGTGCCATGTTTGCCTCCATGATCTTTAGGCGAGAACCATTCTTCCACGGCAACAGCAACTCGGACCAGCTCGTCAAGATTGCAAAGGTTCTTGGCACAGAGGACCTCTTCGACTACCTTGATAAGTACGACATTGAACTGGATGCCCAATATGACGATATACTTAGTCGGTATCCCAAGAAGCCTTGGCATTCATTCATCAATGCCGAGAACCAGCGCTTTGTCAGTAACGATGCCATTGACTTCCTTGATAAGCTGCTCCGATACGACCACCAGGTAAGCTTGGACCCCTATACCTTTGCTTTTCTTTTCCCACCTACTGACTCACCATCCAGGAACGACTCACTGCCCAGGAGGCAATGGCACATCCCTACTTTGCTCCCGTCCGACAGGCTGCACAGCAAAACAGCACCGCGGCATGATTGAGATACCCAGTTCACGTGATTAGACGTTATGTAATGCCATAAAAGCACAAGCGACGAAACTTTTACTCAAATCTGTCCATTCTACTTGCAGTCCCCTTGAAGCGTCAGAGGACTTACTGGCGTGCCGGCGTGCACACAGTAGTCGAACAACGGAGTGACATATATGTAGGGCAAGGCACTGGGTGCTTTTGGTGGAATAAGCAATGTCGAAAGGCAAAGGTCCAGCGCAGGCGTATGGTTGCGGCAAAAGGTTCCAAGGCTGGCGGTCAGAACAATGCATAGCCCAGGTGTTACTAGATTTATCCAAATGTTGAATGGAGTCATGGAAATGTCGATTGGAGTCATATGAACGCTGAAAGGAGTCATTCTACTGTTGACTGGAGTCCGTTGAACGTTGACTGGAAGTCATCTGCACGTTGGGTGGAGGGTTCCTCGAATGCTCTCAGCTATGCACATGTTGCTGCGAAACGGACATGGCACTGAGCTCAATGCTTTCGCAATGCTAACCGCATCTGTACCAGACTAATAGTTGTTTAGAGAATAGTCCATCTCGGCGGCAATGCGCGTCCTGATATCTCAAGTACTGATCTGGAACCGTTCGCCCTAGATGGGTTGGCGGGGTCAGATCAGACGCTCGGACTCAATGTGGGGGTGACGCACGCCGGACTTTGAAGACTCACACCCAGTCACTTTTTTGTTAATGTTGCCCCGCTCCGCGCCCACTACACTGCGCGCTGCTTGCAGACCAAATCTCCCATATATCAATCCCTCCCGGCACAGGTTACAACGGCCATCTCGCATCTACACGGCACTCCACCCTCACACTTCGGCTCACGCTGAGCGCGTGCTCACACAGCAACACTACTACTCGACTCCCACCATGGCGCTCAATGCGTCCTCCCACAACACTACCGGTGACAAGACGGCCCCCAACACCGCTCCGCCGCCTGAACTAAGCCAGGAAGCCAAGAAAGACATTCTCGATGCGGCCAGTCAAGAAACCACTGGCCAAAGTGCGCCTGGCCGTGAAAATGAAAAGGGTGTAGAGAAGAAAGAGAAGACCGCCAAGGAGCTGGAGAAGGAGAGGAAAAAGGCTGAAAAGGACGCCAAGTTCAAGGCCAAGAAAGCGGCTGCTGCTGCTGGTGCGGCCAAGGATGGTGGTGCGGCTTCAGCCAAGGAGAAGAAGAAGAAGGGCAAAGAGGAGGAGCAACTCCCCGAGTACGTCGAGGAGACACCCAAGGGCGAGAAGAAGCGCCTGCAGAGTTTGGATGGTCCATACACAAAGGCATATATTCCCAAAGTCGTCGAGTCTGCATGGGACGCGTGGTGGGATGCTCAAGGCTTCTTCAAGCCTCAATTCGCAGAGGATGGCAATGTCAAGCCAGCCGGTCACTTTGTCATTCCCATTCCTCCACCCAATGTCACGGGCAAGCTGCACTGTGGACATGCTCTTGCAACGAGTCTTCAGGATGTCCTTATAAGATGGCACAGGATGAGGGGTTACACTACCCTCTACCTCCCTGGTTGTGACCACGCAGGTATCGCCACCCAGTCCGTTGTCGAGAAGATGTTGAAGCGGAGAGAAAACAAAACAAGATATGACCTGGGCCGCCAGAAGTTCCTTGAAAGGACAATGGAGTGGAAAGAAGAGTACCACCAGCATCTTACTAACACTCTGCGCCGCATGGGTGGATCCTTCGATTGGTCGCGTGAGGCTTTCACCATGGATGAAAACCTATCCAAGGCTGTAACAGAGACATTTGTTCGTCTTCATGAAGATGGCCTGATCTACAGGAGTAATAGGCTCGTCAACTGGTGCACAGCTCTGAACACAGCATTAAGTGCCCTTGAGGTCGACAACAAGGATTTGCCCGGCCCAACTAAGCTCTCCGTTCCCGGTTACGAGAGAATGGTTGAGTTTGGTGTCCTTACACACTTCAAAGTATGAATACTAAGCTCAAAACTCGAAAAAAAATGGTGCTAACAATTGCAGTACGCCATCGATGGCACCGATCAGTTCATCGAGATTGCTACCACACGTCCCGAAACCATGCTTGGTGATTCAGGTATCGCCGTTCACCCCAAAGACGACCGCTACAAGCACCTCGTCGGAAAGATGGCTAAGCACCCATTCATCGACCGCCTCATGCCCATTGTTGCTGACGAATACGTGGATCCTGAGTTCGGTACTGGAGCTGTAAAGCTGACACCTGCACACGACCCCAACGATTTCAACCTGGGCAAGAAGCACAACCTCGAGTTCATCAACATTCTTGTACGTTTTTCTTCTAATACCCCTCCTTACATAGTGCTAATGTGTGTAGAACGACAATGGAACTCTGAACAAGAACGCCGGACCGTTCGAGGGCCAGAAGCGCTTTGATGTCCGTTACAGCGTTGTAGATGCACTGAAGAAAGAGGGTCTTTTCGTCAAGACTGAGCCAAACCCAATGAAGGTTCCCATTTGCTCAAGGTCTGGCGACGTCATCGAACCCATCATGAAGCCGCAATGGTGGATGAAGATGGAAAGCTTGGCCAAGCCTGCTATCGAAGCTGTTGAGAAAGGTGACATCAAGATCCGACCTGCTACCTCTGAGAAGATCTACATGCACTGGATGAACAACGTCCAAGATTGGTGCTTGTCGCGCCAGCTCTGGTGGGGTCACCAGATTCCCGCCTATTTCGTCCAGCTGGAAGGTGGCGAGGGTGACCGCAGTGAAGATGAGCTCTGGATTACTGGTCGCACAGAAGAGGAGGCAAGAGCTAAAGCTGAGAAGAAATTCCCTGGCAAGAAGTTCACACTGTCGCGAGATGAGGACGTGCTCGACACATGGTTCTCCTCTGGTTTGTGGCCATTCTCTACTCTAGGTTGGCCAAACCAGACTGCCGACTTGGAAAAGCTTTTCCCTACTTCCGTACTCGAGACTGGTTGGGACATTCTCTTCTTCTGGGTTGCCAGGATGATCTTCCTATCCCTCTACCTGACTGGAAAGGTTCCGTTCAAGGAGGTTTACTGCCACTCTCTCATCCGTGATTCCGAAGGCAGGAAAATGTCAAAGTCATTGGGTAACGTTGTTGATCCTGTGGACATCATGGATGGCATTACTCTGCAGAAGCTTCATGACCAGCTTCGCGCAGGTAATCTGGACCCTAAGGAGTTGACCAAGGCCGAGAAGTACCAGAAGACAGCCTTCCCTCAGGGCATTCCCGAATGTGGTGCCGATGCTCTGCGCATGGCGCTTGTCGGATACACAACTGGTGGTGGAGTAAGTTCGTGATCGTCTTGTTTAGCGGACACAATGCTGACAGTCTTGTAGGACATCTCATTCGACGTCAATGTCATCCACGGATACAGAAGGTTCTGTAACAAGATCTACCAGGCCACCAAGTATGTCATTGGGCGCTTGGGAGATTCTTTCACACCTCGGGAGAAGGCCGCAAAGAGCGGAAAGGAGTCTCTGCCTGAGCGCTACATCCTGCACCAGCTCAATGCTGCAGCCAAGAAGGTCAACGACCATCTGGAGGCGCGCGAGTTCAGTCTTGCCACCCAGGTTGCCTACAAATACTTCTACAACTACCTCTGCGACACATACATCGAGAACAGCAAAGCCATCTTCGACGAAGGAAGCGAAGAGCAAAAGGAGAGCGCCAAGCAGACACTATACACTGCTATTGAGGGTGGTCTGAACATGATTCACCCATTCATGCCCTTCCTGACCGAAGAGCTTTGGCAGCGACTACCTCGAAGGCAAGGCGACAAGACGCCATCCATCACCATTGCACCCTTCCCGCAATACTCGCAAGAGATGGAAGACGAGGCTGCAAACAACGAGTACGAGCTTCTCGTCGACAGCGCAAAGGCTCTCCGCTCTCTTACAGCAGAGTACGGCATCAAGGAAGGCGCATCCACATACATCCAGGCCCTCCAGGATGCCACACACTCGACTCTCGCTTCTCCTACATCTCTCCCCTCCATCCGCTCATTGGCCGGCAAAACCGTGGCCGACATCAAGATCATGTCGCCCTCGGAGACAGCACCCTCGGGCTGCGCCGTGTACACAATTGGCACATCCGCGACGGCGTACCTCGACGTCAAGGGCCGGATTGAGCCTGACAAGGAAATCACAAAGGCACAGGACCGCCTCACAAAAGCCAATGAGACGATTGCGCGCCAGAAGAAGATTATGGATGAGGAGTGGGAGCAAAAGGTCAGTGATGCCGTCAAGGAACAGGAGACGGAGAAGCTCAGGACTGCGGAGCTCGAGGCTAAGAACTGGGAGGCGAGTATTGCACAGTTTGAGAGGATGAAGATTGAGTAGGTGGATTACATGGATGGGAGGGCTGATGATGATACTACGTCAAACTAGACTCCATCAAACGCAAAAATTCCAAGTTTGTTTTTGTCTTGTACTAGAATATAAGGATCAAAGTGGATAAGTTCCACGAAATACAAAACAAAGAAGATGGGGGGCACACGTAGCGCTTAATCTCATTTTGCAATCTAACCTTGATTTGATTCAAGCTTCTGCAAGGTTCGCATTGTACACTGAAAAGTCCTTCCTCCTGCTCTTCATTTGGATATCATGGCTTGTCTCTCTTCTGTCTACATGGCGTGTGATACAACGTCAAGAACCCCAGAATAAGTATAAAAATGGTGGGGGAACAAGGAAAAAGGAGATAGGTAGCAATGGAGAGGGGACAGAAGGACGGATCCATAGAGAAGATTATCCTTGATCGGACGATGATTATAGCCGCATGCCTGTCTTGACAACTGCATGTTTTTGTTTTCCCTTTCCTCGCCTGTGTGCGGTGAAGAGGCCCCGTTGTATCCTTTTTTTCTCTTTCTGCCTAACGAGACTAGACCCCATCTCTTGACATAAGATGCTTCATCACGAAGCAGCCTTGACTTCCATCGCGCCATTTGCGCTTTCCCTCGCGACCTGTCCGTCACCCGTGCTCTCCGTCTTGACTACTAGCGGTGTGCCAACCTTCTCGTCACCCAGAACCTCAGGTCGCCACCTGACCAGCAGCTTGCGAGCACTCGGCTTAGCCCTGTCGTTCTCATGCCACATTTCAGCGAGGATATCGACGACGATCTTGCGGACAGGTGGACGGAACATGTAGAGGTAGTGTAGTGCATTGCATGCGAGATCGATGCGCTCTGGATCTTCGGCCATCTTCTTTAGGCGGACGAGGATGGTGTAATCAATCGATGGGATCTCGGAGAGAAAGCGGAGGAGGATTTTGTCTGTATGCTCAATATATGGGAGGATACCATCAATAAGACGGAGGGCACAACGGTGAAAGTTTCCCTTTGGTGGCCTGCTTGGGGGAGTACCGTTGACAGTGCCATTCGTCAGGGGTGCTTCCTCGATTTGAGTAAGGATCATATCGTTGTACCATTCCTCGTTTAGCCAGGAAATGGCAACGTCGATGCGTCGCTTCCAGTCGTACAGAATGTACTGATACAGTCCGTCACGTATCGAGTCGCTTAGTCTTGTATTGCCCCTTGCACTCTTGACTGCATACTCGTCCTTGATGTTTTCGTCGGGGTCGTCGAGCCCCGCACTCGCTCGTGTAGCCAATCTTGACAGTATGGTGACCCAGGCGTCTCTGCCGTAATCGCTTGCGGCTAAACGGTTGAAGCCGCCCTTTGTGACCTTGCTCTTCTGGGTCTCATCTACACTGCTCAGCATACCGAAGGCTCGTTGTACGGTGATATCACCGTACTTCTGAACATCCTGTTCGGATAATGGAGGCGCCTCTGGTAATTTGTAGGGTGCTAGAGCAGTGGATGGATCCTGCTGAGATGGGAAAGGATTTGAAGGGATACCATCAAGCTTGTTCATGATTTGCTCCGCATCCTCAGGTTCGAAGTCTGGCTCGTATTCCTCTTCATCTTCTGCAGCAGGAGCATTTGGTGGCTGGACGGGCTGGGCTGCAGCATTCTGGCGCAGTGTTTGGTATCGGGCGCGCACAGCCTATATACATATGTCAGCATTTCCATGTCCCAAATATGTGTTTGTTCGAGACAGGGGCACAAGGCAGCAATGCAAAGTCTGGAGGAGAATATCACATACATTGATCGCTTGCTCAAGCTTTGCCGGGTTAACCGACTGCAGAACAGGCACCACAATCCTGACCAATTGCTCAGGATCTTTGAAAGCTTGCACGTCAAAGTTTGCAGTGCTGCCTTCAGAATTGAGGGTGTAAAGTTGTCGCCAACTTATTGGACCAGGTGGCAAGGGTTGAACAGATGGTGTCCGACTGGGAGGCTCAGCCACAAGTCGTTGTCTCTTGGCTTGATCGAGACCATCAGTCGGCTCACTGGGCGCTGGTCGTTTACGGTTAGATTCATCAAAGACTTCAATACGTGTACGGTGCATGCGTTCGAGGAACTGCTGTATGCGACCGTTGATCGGATTGTCGGGGTTTCTGGTATGGTGAGCACCCAATATAGCGTCGTACAATGTAGGCAAACATACCTCTTCATGATATTTACAAGCAGTGCCCTCGTTGTGCGCTCAATCGACTTGATGATGACCTTGTTCTTAGGCGTCATGGGCGAATTGGCAAGCTTCAAGGGGTTGAAGTTGAAGACACTGTTCAAGATTTTATTTGCAGCATTTGGTCGGCGATGGATCAGCATGCCTAAGCTGTTCAAAGTTGCAGTCACAAGCAATCCGTCACTGGTCTGGGTCAGATGTGTCTCAGCAGTTTGCGACTGGCTATCTAACCTGTGATCCCCGTGTATGATATCCAACAACCTGTCCAGCAGTCCATGTCCTTCGGCCTCGAGGCTCGCGTACGGTATAAGCGGGTGGTCGCGGGGTACGATGGAGAGCGAAATGTCGTTGTGATCGGCGCGCTGCGAAGCATGAGATTCTACGTGTATACGTCGGGGGTTGGGGCAAGTATCTACCCTGGGATCTGCTACGCCCGGCGTCTGCACCAGAACCACTTGCTGGAGGAACTTGATGCAGCATATGCGCACGCCAGGAGCGGCCGAGTCCATTCGGCGCAAGATGTTGGATTTGATGCCAAACATAAGGCCCCAATTCTGCGAATCGCTAGGGTCGGAAACACTGGGCACATTCAAGAATAAGAGCGTGTTCGCATGAAGACAGTCAAGGAGCATGCGAGCATAAGGGGACTTCAAGGATGCGCAGGGCATGTTTGGCATGCAAGGGGCTCTATCTGATGCCTGGAGGGGGGTGTCCACTTACGTGTGTTTGTATACCAGAGGGTAGACGCTTGCAGCAGCCTGGATGGCGCTCTTGATGACGCTCTTGTCGTCGACGTTCTCCAGGTAGGCCTTCAACGTCGCCAACACCGAGGGCGCGCTACTCTGCTTGGCCTCCTGGGGCCATGCTGGCGACGCAAAAGCTTCTGCAAGAAAGTCGGCGCCCCAGCGCTGTATCTCGATGCTCTGGTCTTCACTATAACCGATGATAGGGAGCACGCCCGGTATGATGGTTGGATAGTATCTACCGTCGCCCAACGCGAGCGAGCGGGCCGACTCCATCTGCTGTATCGTTTGCGAAGTCATGATGATGGGGGCGCACAGCAAAGTGCCGACGCGCCTTGAAGTGATGCGTGGAAGAAGTAGTGGTTGTTGAGCCTTGCTCACGCGCGCGACGCAACAGTCAAACTAAGAGCGCGACAAAGACCGGGAGGGTGCGGTCAAAGGGCTTCCCATTCCCCGCAATGCTAGCAATTAAAAAAGGCTGTAGAGAGCGTGGAGAAGGAAAGGGGGATGGGAACGGGGATTGGAGTGACGATGGTGTTGACTACATCCACGGGCGTGAGGTGAGTGGCGCAGGGAGATGGCTGCGAGGGTACGGTGATGATGTGCGCCCTGCCCGCCAAGACTGCCCGCTAGCGCCATGCATCTCACCACCGCGGCCAAGGGACATTTCTTCCCCGCAAGCATTGTCTGCGAGCCTTGACAATCCGCCACCATGGGATAGTAAGTCGGCTGCCTGCTGTCGACTGCCTATGTCGCGCTGACAATGACTCCTAGCAAACCCTTCCGCTCGACCTACTATGACGACCGCATGCGGGCTTCGCCGGCCCTGCTGCGAGCCCGCGCACCGTACCTGATCAAGAACACCATTACCGGCTTCGCCATCTGCTCGCTGGTCATTGGCATATGTACGCACCGACTCCTGGCTCCTCGTTGCGAATACTGACTTTTGCGTCCCAGACACGTACACTATCAACGCCATCTCCCAGGACGAGTTTGAAGATGTCATTGTTCCAGACAAGCCGCTGAACAAGTCCGCTCAGCCCACCACCCAAGCCCTTCAGCAGGCCATGGACGCGCGCAAGTAAAGAAAATACCTGCTTGTATATTGGTGTAAAAGATATGTATGCATTGGGTTGGCGCTACGGATATCATTCGGGAAATACCACTTTTTTGCCATTTGCAATCACCGTGTGCTCGAGACGTTCCCTATTTCATTTGCACATCGTTTGGAAGAAAGACTAAGAATCTGCTCGATTCGAAATCGTTGGTTCGGCACAAATACCATTGGCTAAAAGTCACGGTAGGCGGTCGTGCACTATCAAGTCTTCCACGAGGACCATGGAACGTCTTGCATCACTGTTGCTCTTCCCCTCACAGGTAGTTTAGACGGGTTCAACCATCTCCAGTCAACTAGTCTTGGCGGGCCAAGATGTATGCGGTCTGTATCCATCCTCTGGACCGACAAAAGACAGACCCTATCATGCTTCCCACTTAGTCATGCTTCTCCATAGACTGGTTGCAATTCTATGGCTCTCATGAGTGCCCCCGCCGTATGACCACCGCAGCTACGATAGCCAAGACGAATATAGTATCATGTTCTCTGCGTCCTGTGCACTTCTTCCGTATTTATTCATTGTGCACCCAAACCCACATCTCACCGCTCTCGTCCCTAAGACACATTGATCACACAGCACTGAAGAATTCACAGACCAGTGTGAGTAAATATAAATTATGTACCCACCATCTTCTTGAATCATTACTGACGTTAACACCAGACAAAATACCACCTGCATAACCGACACGATGGCCAGCACCACCATGCCTAGCGACAAGCGGGAACCCACAGTCTTCGACATCAAAAAGCCTAAGAGCAGTAACTCTGTCCGCCGCTGGATCTACATCCTCAAGCACGCCACCTTCAAGAATCGTCAAAACGACACAGACTCCTTGAAGACCAAACCCAACCACGACTCTGTTCCCTGCACCCCTGAATCTGGCTCAACCAACGGCGAACCAGAGGCCCCTCAGGCTGAGGCCGAAGCCGAAGACCCCAAAGAGTCCACCACGACCCCAAAGTCAAGGCTAACACTCCCAACCCCATCATTCGAGCCCTTGCACCAGACCCTGACCTCTGTCCCCGAGAAAACCGCCTCCCCCAATGTTCCAGAAGCTTCTTCCTCTGTTGCTGCTGCTTCCACATCCGCGCCGGCTAAGAAGAGCACCCGCCGCAAGTCACGCAAGGCCACCATGATCACCCCTGAGCTCATGCAGCAGATCCAGACCTCCAACCGCAAACACAGTAGCAGCCCGCTGCTGAATGGCGGCGAGCTGCGCACAAAGACCGTGGGAACGGCGACGGCGACGAACCGGGCAAAGGAGGTGCTTGCTAGTCCACTTCGGTGGTCGGAGCAGTGATGAAATGATCATTGTCACATTTCACTGGTGGGTAAAGGGGGGGGGGGGGGGG